>JBBPBT010000183.1:5071075-5142724 GCA_037974875.1 Cicer bijugum
GTGTTCATTAATTACTTTAGTTCTATTTTTTTCTTAATAAATATTTTTTTAAATAATTATTATTTATTATTTTATTGTGGAATAAGTTATTAGTATACTTGTTTTTCAAAATTTTACAAGCCACAATTTTTTTTAGAACCCTTTGTGAAAAATTTACAAGCTACATTTATTACAGTACTTAACTTCTTGTTTACAAGCTTTATTTTTTCACCAACACTTCAACTAATTTGAAGTTTATTTAAAATATTAGTTAAAGATATTTTACTGCACATATAAAATGATAGGTAGCATTTTATGTGTTTAATATGAAAAATTTTATTGAAAATAATTATTAAATTTAATTTCATTATTTTTTGTTTTAAAAAAATTTGTCTCTTTAAATAATAATAAAATATATTAACGTATGGTCTAAACTTTCTAAAAATATACTTCTTTGCTATGAATTAAAACAATTTGTTTGTCTTATTGTCTCCATACAGATCATTATCCACCCAATCTGCCCTATCACGAAACTCCATATTAGTTATTAAAGCTTTGAGGCAATCCCAATCTAGCTACTTTATCATATTCTTGTTCAATACCATCAAAATCATTTTGATAGTTAGGACTTAGGGTGTTGCAAATGATTGTTCTTTGTGAATATGCCAATATAGTTAAAATGTTAATGATTATAATGATTTTTTTACATCTTCATTTTGCTTAAATGATTTTATTGAAGATCACAAGACTGTATTTTATCTCTTTTCTTTTAAATTTCAATCCAAATCAAACACATTTTTCCCATAGCTTGAATTGGTCATGGAGTTTGCTATGTTTGAAGATAAAAATATATTTTTCTATAAAAATTTAGTTCATACAAATATATATATATATATTAATTGACAAAAATTATGTAGCTAAAATAACATTACACACAAATCAAATTATCAAAATATATATAAAATTCTTTTAAAATCATCAAATAAATATAAATAACTTCATTATAATTCATTATCATTTGATTCATGTTACTTTTCAATTTTCTCTCTTAACGACCGTATAGGTGAAAGAAGATAAACAATTACTTACACGTTTGTAGTTTGGTTCAATAGTTTGGAAGAGAAAACAAGAAAGAAGAGTAAATAAAATTTTAGGAAAAAGAATTAAGAATAAATAGTTAATTTAAATATAAATATTTTTATATTTAACAAATATAAAATTATACTTCTATTATCTTATAATAATTTAATAATTTAATTATTTCATACCCTTTAAAAATATTATTTTTATTAAGTATTAATGTATTATAAGTAATATTAATAAAAAATATACAATTAAAAATTTAAAAATAATTAATTTTGGGGATAATACAATGATAATTTAATTTCATAAAAAAATTTAAATTAATTATTAAATTATAAAAATATCAGTGGATTTAATTTATGACATTCTAAATTATCTCTGAAAGTAAATTCGTACACCTTATAATGGTGTTTTACCTTCCAGGTTCCTTCTCCGTTAACACACGAGTTTCTCTTCGCTCTTTCACTTCACTCTTTCCTCTTCTTCCTCCTTTTCACCGAACTTTCTCCCCGTTATTATTCCCATCATGCACAGATTTTCGCGTTTCTTAAAAAATCACACTATTTTCAATCTTCCGTTGAAAAACCCATTTCCAATTATCCACAGAAAGCAAAATTTCTCCTCTAGTACTACCTTCCAGGTAATTTCTTCTCAACCCTCTTTACACTCACCACCAACACCAAACCCTAATTTCAAAACCACCACTATCACAAAAAATGACCAATTTGGCCTCATTCACCTTCAATCTAATGCAAACCATTTCAATGATGAAAACAGTGACGAATTTACTTCCGATGTAGAAAAAGTTTATAGAATATTACGAAAATACCATTCTAGGGTTCCCAAATTAGAACTCGCTTTGAAAGAATCTGGTGTTGTTGTTAGGTCTGGATTAACCGAACGTGTATTGAATCGTTGTGGTGATTCTGGAAATTTAGCTTATAGGTTTTTTTCTTGGGCTTCTAAGCAATCTGGTTATAGGCATAGTGAGGAAGTTTATAAAGCTATGATTAAGGTTTTGAGTAAAATGCGACAATTCGGCGCTGTTTGGGCGTTAATCGATGAAATGAGGTTGGAAAATCCTCAATTGATTTCGCCGCATGTTTTTGTTATTTTGATGAGGAGGTTTGCTTCAGCTAGAATGGTTCATAAGGCTATTGAGGTTTTGGATGAAATGCCTAAGTATGGTTGTGAGCCTGATGAATATGTTTTTGGGTGTCTTTTGGATGCATTGTGTAAGAATGGTAGTATTAAGGAAGCTGCTTCGCTTTTCGAGGATATGAGGTATAGGTTTCCGCCAACGGTTAAGCATTTTACTTCGTTGTTGTATGGTTGGTGTAAGGAGGGAAAGCTTGTGGAGGCGAAGCATGTGTTGGTGCAAATGAAGGATGTGGGTATTGAGCCGGATATTGTGGTTTTTAACAATTTGCTTGGTGGGTATGCTCAAGGTGGGAAAATGGTGGATGCTTATGACCTTTTGAAAGAGATGAAAAGGAAGGGATGCGAACCGAACGCAGCCTCGTACACTATTTTGATTCAGTCGTTATGCAAACATGAAAAATTGGAGGAGGCGATGCGGGTATTTGTTGAGATGCAGAGAAATGATTGTCAGATGGATGTCATAACGTATACGACATTGATAAGTGGGTTTTGCAAGTGGGGAAAAATAAAAAGGGGTTATGAGCTCTTAGATCAGATGATACAAGAAGGACATTCCCCGAATCAGCTGACTTATTTGCATATCATGTTGGCCCATGAAAAGAAGGAAGAATTGGAAGAGTGTATGGAACTTGTGAATGAGATGAAGAAGTTTGGTTGTGTTCCTGATCTTAACATCTATAATACAGTCATTAGGTTGGCTTGCAAGTTGGGAGAGGTCAAGCAAGGTGTTCGGCTTTGGAATGAAATGGAAGCAAGTGGACTCAGTCCGGGTACTGACACCTTTGTCGTCATGATTAACGGGTTTCTCGAACAGGACTGTCTTATTGAAGCTTGTGAGTATTTCAAAGAAATGGTTGGGAGAGGGCTTTTTGCTGCTCCTCAATATGGAACTTTGAAGGAGTTGATGAATTCTCTTTTAAGAGCTGAGAAGCTTGAAATGGCTAAAGATACTTGGAATTGTATCACTGCTTCTAAAAGTTGTGAAATGAATGTGGCTGCATGGACAATCTGGATTCATGCACTGTTTTCAAAAGGGCATGTGAAGGAGGCTTGTTCGTTTTGTATAGACATGATGGATAACGATTTAATGCCACAGCCAGATACTTTTGCAAAGCTTATACGTGGTCTGAAGAAATTGTATAACAGAGAATTTGCAGCTGAAATCACTGAGAAGGTAAAGAAAATGGCTGCTGATAGGCATATCACATTCAAGATGTATAAACGGAGAGGAGAGAGGGATTTGAAAGAAAAAGAAAAGGAGAAAAAAGATGGGAGGAAGAGGAGGGCTAGGCAACGCCGTTGGGGTGAAGGCCGCCAAAAAGCATTATAATTTACAGGGTTGAAGCTTGATATACAACCTGTAGGTTTTCGATGGGATTCCGATTTCTGCTCAAAATTTGGTCAAGCAATAGTTCAATTGAAGGAAATTATGTGGTCTTATTTGCTTGACTTAAGGAAAGATGATAATAATTAGATGGCACTGGAGTAGTTGCTTCTTTCTTTGAGGTATCAACTTTAACTGGTCAAAATAGTTAATGCCTTAGTTTCTTATCATAATAGTTTAGAGGGCTAAAGATATCCTTTTGTTTTTGTTTTTCAGATTTATCCCCCTTTAAACTGAGCCAAGGGCTTAAGGTAATGTAATCAATGTCTATGGAAGAGAGAGAGCACAGAAAAAAATTATGTACAGAAGTACAAGTCATTGTCAAAATATAGGCAGGAAAAACTAAACGGTTCTTTGCATATTTCTTTCATGTTATATTTTATCAACAGTTCTTTAAAAGAATTCTCAAATTTCTGTTTGATGGAGTTTTTTTTGAATTTTTTTTTTCAAAAGGTAAATAAGTTTTTTTCAAACCTCAGGAACAGAAGGAAGGGAGCTGTTGCTTTTCTGTTGGAAAATTGTCAGGGATATCTTCAAATGCCAAAATATATTGAGCTTCCTACTTTACCTTGTATTTCTTGTACTGAGTCTCGCCGTAGCTAGGGGTGTTCTGCAAAACTGGGTTCCCTTACTAATCCAGTAACCAGACTGCTCCATTTTTAAAAGTTAAGACCATTTTTGAAAATTCAAACACCAAACTTAATCCGTTTAAGCCCAAAAACTAAAACCGGGTGTCATTTTGTGATTAGATAGGTTTAGTTACCAGTTTCACTCTCGACTATGATACGATTCGTCCTTTCTCCTTGGGTGAAACAGCAGCGCCTAAAGACTGAAGTTGTAATCCTAATCCTCTTTTCAACCCAAACCAATGTCATCAATTTCTGAATTCCGATCGCAGATCAGCTTGCGATTTAGACCAATTTGTGAACGACACATCTCTCTCCAATTCTCTATATTTGGTTCTGCTTGACATTTATGTTGTTTTAACTGCGTTCGTTTCTTCTCGCTCACTTTCGTAAGTTTCCTTTTTGCGGTTTCTCCAATTTATTTTATTGCTTTTTCTAACTTTTTAAGTTCTTTGAAGCATTCTTCTTCAGCAGAAACCTCAGTTTCTGTAATATGAGTTAAAGCTTCTAAAGTCAATGACTCGTTTCCAGCAGGTTTTTCACTCGCTTTCATTCTATGTTTTAAGGGTTTGTGTTGTTTTGAATTATTGTTAGTCGGATTTGTTTATGGATTGTGTTCAATTTGTTTGTATTTGTATGCATTTAATTAATGAAGGAATAGCCATATGAAATCATCATAAGAAAATTTTGGATGCATGGTTTAAATGCAACTTTATCCTGCTAATGCTATCTCCTTTGTAACAACAATACTAACATTTTTATGCACTCTTGCCCTTTGATTTATGGCGAAAACATGAAATTTTAATTAAACAAAACACTATTTTGGATATCTATTATATTAAACTGTTTATGAGATCAATTTTTGTTAATAGATGTCTTAGTTGCTTTCTTCTGATTTTAATAACTCAAATGGAGATCGCACAAGTTATTCCAAAGCTTGTGGTTAAAGCAAAATTTATTGTACAGTTTGTTTATCCAACATGAAATTGAAGTCCTGTCGTGAGTGTCATGGATTTGTTTATCCAGTTTGTTTCACCTGCTGAAAGTGTCAAGGCCAAGATGAAGATTCAGCTTTCAGAAGTTGGTTTTCAATATATATATGGTTATATTTTTAAATTTAAATAACTTCACACAGGCACAATGAACTTTAAACATGAACCTTAAGAAAACTCTGAACATTGTTGGTTGCTGAATTTGATGCAGGATCATCATTTGTTATCAATATGGACAGGAATCCTATTTTACATAAGCTTTTGCAATATGCAGACCCTATTAATAAGGTGTTAGAAAAAGAAATCGTCAATCTTCTGACGGCAAGCAAACTTGAATAGTCTTTATCTCTAAGTGTCCTATTCATAAATTTATATGTTAAAATGTTAACCCCTTGCTGTTAAGAGTAAAGCAGTAGGGATTTCCAAAAAACCATAGAACCAAACTGAACTGGAGAACCGAACTGGTCCATTAAAATTGAGAACTAAACTGTGTTAACCAAACTTTTTATTGAAAACTAGAAGTGAACTGTAACTGAACATTGAATCCTATCAAAACCTAAAATTACTAAAATCAGAGAACCCTAAATAACTTAAATTAGAGGAACTGAAGAACCCTTAGTAGCGTCATCTCGTAGCAGTCTCATCACCACCCACCACCATTGCGATTAGTTGCGCCACCCACTGTCGTTGTGAATAGAAGCTCTGCCACGTAGCAGTGCCATCACAAATAGCATCTTCGACTCCGTCACGTAGTAGCTCCATTGTGAATAACATCAATGTCTGAAGCCCTCTTCTGCATAATGTATTTCGCTACATTGCTGACATCTGCAAACAAAGACAGGTACACACATTTGATTTTCTTTTGCATTTGTCTCTTTCATTATTTTTATGGGTTTTGCGAATTGTCTTTAGCCACTGAAATCCGTTTGATGCACTTTGTTTCATTATGCTTTAGAGTTCAAACAAAGGTTTCTTTCAATTCTAACTTGTTTTTCAACATAGGAGATTACTCATTTTTTTTCATATAACTCTCCCAAGTTGCACCCATCTCAGCTCACTCATGAAGGAACAAAGTGCAGGGAAAAAGGTTTATGGGTTTTGCTATCCTAAAAATAATGTTGGCGTGAAGTTTTGTGTCTCTCCAAAATGATGTTCAGAAGCTTAGAATGTAGATTGAATTTTTTTCGCCATTTTTCTTGAGGTTGATTCTGTTTTTTAGATGCTGTTAAATGAGTAGGCTTGTGTGAAGCTTGTGATTATGTTGAGTTTATGTTGTGATTATGTTGAGTTTGGTCCTTTGATTATTACTCTTGTCACTTCATATTTAATATATTTCTATGTTCTTGTCATTTCTATTAGTTTATTTCCAAAAATACGCCTATTATAAGCCATCTTGTGGGAAATTCAAAAATGAAAAACCATGTATTAATGTTCAGAAAAGAAGAATCCATCGAAAATAATATTGAAAATCTGTTTATTAGTCTCATTCATTTTCCTTTTTCCTTGGTTTTGTTTTATTTTGCAAGGTGGATGGATATTATCCCTCTCCCCCTGGCCCCCTCCCTTTTACTGTTTCCACTTCTACAACTGAAATTGATTTTGACAATCTTTAGTTTTTGTTGATGAGATTCCTAAAATGCTCCATGAATTAACAAAAGCTAACACATAATATTGGATCCAGTTAATTTTCCTTATGGTGTATTGATAGACTGAGAGATTAATGGTGCATTAGCCTTGCATAATTGTCTTAATTTGGTTTCTCGTATGGGTTTCTATTGCTCTCGTATTTATAAAGAAGGAAATGTTTGTGCTGACACACTAGCAGACTTTAATATTTCTACTCAGTTTTTCATTTGATGGAGTTCAGCCCCTTCTTTTATTCAAGAGGAGTGTTTTAGAAATAGAAATCAAGTTTCTAATTTTAGATTTTCATGATGTATCATTCTTTCCGAGATTGTTTAGTTTTCATTGTGTTGTCTTCCTTATGAATTTAGTGTTTATTTTCTTGCACCACACTCTTATTTCCTTCAATAGGGCTTTATCCTTTTGGATATTTTTGGTAAGGTTTTTAACAATGTATTTGTTGCTCTTGCATATTGTTGTTACCTCGAGTACTGGTCTAATCTCCTCAAGTTGTGATTTTCATCCAAATAGGTGGTTGATTTGGGGTGCTAACATAGTTAGATGCCAAATTTACCATATCATGCTTTTGTATTCTATTTCTTTTTGGCTTAAGAAAAACTAAAATCCTTTTGAAGAGTTCTTTATGGTAAGTCACACGTAGACCAACTATTCAAAAGATCCGGTAGTCTTGACAAAAACTTTGAATACAATCAAAGGATAAAAAAATTCAGTTATCCAATTTATGTTGTGATTATTTTCCTTGCACTAAACTTGTGATTTTTTTTTCCGCAGTTCTTAGATGCTTTCATGATTGTCGTAATCAATTTTGGATTTGACATCTGTTTATTTAAACAAATATTGTTACTAGGTTATTACATGGACTCTCCCCTTAGGTGATTACTAGTCCTAGTTTGCCACCATTTGGCGGCAAAATAGGTTGTATGAAATAACTTCACTAGAGTCTAATTATGAGAAAAAGGTCAAATATAATTGTTGTGGCAATTGATTAAACTCAAGGATGAGACAACTATTATAGCTATCCATTTGACAAGATGTGTGGAACACCCTGATAGAAAAGTAAGCAAAAGGCAAAGAACCTCCCTTAACACAACCTACAGAAAGGTATAATTAGATTTTTTTTTCACCTCATTTAAAATTTGACCACAAGACATATCTGAAGTAGTTAAAAGATTACACTAGAAGTGGGTTGAATAGAGATATTGTAGTTTTAAATTTTTTTATGAGCTGTTTAAAATTGTATCTACTATGAGATGATGAAATACAAAATTTATGGAGAAGAACGTTTGCAACAAATTTATGGGGATGAAGGTTTTCGATGGGATTCCGATTTCTGCTCAAAATTTGGCCAAGCAATAGTTCAATTGAATGGTGAGTGTATTTTAACAAAAAATAATGTGTTGCATTATTTCTTATAGTGTATTTTTATTAATTGATCACATTCTTTAAATATGTGTCTACTAAATAGCACTACTAATAAAAATGATTTTATAAATAATAAAGTAAATTTAATAATTAAAAAAAATTAATACATTGAGAAATTGGTGGGGAGGAACCCATTTCTCTTCATTCATTAAAAGAAATTAAGTTGAAAAAATGTCTACAGAGAAATCGATTTCTGAATACAAATTTAAAAAATTAAAAAAAAAATTAATATTTAATTAAAAATTAATAGTAATTTAATATATATTTTTTTCATAGCATAACAATAAAAAAGTCTGGCTTATTACATATTCATATATGACAGAAATGGTCTGTAACATCAATTTGCTACCTCTACGCCACACTGACACCATAACCTCTAACAGTAACACTTTGAACTTACACCGGCTCGCTTTTCTTTCCCTTGTATTCAACATGATGTGCCTCATGTTTCTCCTTTTATGGCCACGAAGGTAGCCAAAAATGCCATGAACTTGATCTAATTCAATGTTCTGAGTTTGAGAAGTTTCATTCAAAAGTTGCCAATTTACCGGTGAAGTCGATTGAACATGCAATATTTGGCACATATTTACAACTAATGCTTCGATTTTTTTTTTTTTTTTTATCATGCAAAATTTCAAAGAAAGTATTGTATGGTTTTTATTTTAATGTTTTTTAATTCACCAATTTGAGGAGATGTGTAAATAGTTAAAGTTTATCGATATTAATTAATCGGTTAGGGATGGTTTCACCAATTAGAGTTAGTTATTTAATTGGTTAGTGACAATTATAGTTAGATAATTTACATTATAAATAAAAATATCAAGCTATAACATCCTCATTTTCTCAATTATTAGATTTCAAATATATGTCATCAATTCAATAACAAAAATGAATATTTTATAATGTAGAAAATAAAGTTTTTAGTGGATTTTAATATAAAAATCTTATGAGAAGGACCAAAATTGAGAATAGAAAGATGGATGATCAAAAATACAATTAAATGTTATTTTATAAAACATAAAATAAGATTTTGTTGTTTTTAATTATATATTGTTCTTTCTGTTTGGGTATATATATATTTTTTTACTCAATCAAGATATATAGAATATAATAATAATTAGATAAAATCATTATGAATGGATATTGCCTTTGAGATAGAGGAAAGCAGTAGAAAGGAACTTTGTTTCGGGCGGACAAAAAAATTTAAAAGCAATTAATAAAATTTAACTGTTAGACAAGAAGAAACAAAAAGTTCCGTTGCCGGGAATCGAACCCGGGTCTCCTGGGTGAAAGCCAGATATCCTAACCGCTGGACGACAACGGAATTGTGTTGACAATATCTTTGGAGGTTGCTTGATATTCAAATCATTTCTATAGTTACCACCATCTACAACAACCCAAAATTTCATTTCATTATTTAGAAAGAATTTAATTTATATATATTATAAATTTTTATTTATTTATACATCTAATCTAATAACCTCGTAAGTTTATATATATATATATATATATATATTTTAAGAATTAACTTAAAAAAATCACCGTACGATGATGCAATTGAATATACATGCATGTGTATAAAAGTTTTTTACAATAAAATATATATGGATACAATTCATGTCTAGCAAACAATTCTTACATCACACATATCAAAACATATTTCTCACTCATCATATGAATAGCATGGATGCAATACCAGAATCAAATAAAAAGTTTCAAGAATCATATAATACTTTAAAAATCGTTCCTTTTTTACTAATAACATAAGCACCCAATCTATAGTATAAAGATATGAGATTAAAAATTCAAAATGACATTTGATGGTTATTTTTCTATTTAAAAACGACAAAAAGATCTTACAATCATCCTACATTAACATCTAACCCAATGGCTTAGCACAAATTTGTGTCAGAAAAACCCTTACCATATGCACTTATCTTCCTAGCACGAAAACTCTATTCATGAAGTGCTTGTAAGAGAAGAAGAGTTCAAACTTCAGAAGGACAAATCCTAAAATTGAATATAAGGTGTGAATAGGAGGAATAAATTATGGATTTAGAAAAATATTTGATGATAATGAGTGGCGTACGTGACCAAGGTAGGGAGAGGTTAAGATTATTTTCTATTTTTTTTTTCTCTTTTGTAACTGAAACTATAATTTGTTGGACATTTGGCAAGTGAGAGGGAAGTGGAGTGAGGTTCATAGAAAATAAGTAGGAACTATAACATAAGAAAATAGGAGAAAATGGGTGAGTGGGCTAAGGTAGTTACTAACATGTTTCCATGATAAAAGGAAATTAAGTGTAACAAGAAAAGTTTCCGTACGTGTATTCCTATTATTTAGGATTTAGTATAATTTTTTTCCAAAATTAAAATTTAGAAGGGAAATATGTTCGGTGTTGATATTTTAATAATATTATTGTAATTTTTAAATTATATATATATATTTATATTTTAAATAAATTTTATATTAAATATTAAAATTTATAATTTTATCTTTATAAAAAATATATTTTAATTTTATTATTGTCAAACAATAATTATTTTACTATATTGACTATATTGATCATAATAAATGTAATTTTTAAATTTATAATTTTATATATATATATATATATATATATATATACACGTGTGTGTGAGAGAGTGTGGGTGGAGAAACTCAAAATGCAATGAGGATGAGAGTCTAAGGGCTCTTTGAATTTAATTTTAAAAACTCTATTATAGTTTTTAAAAATTAAAAAATTTATTTGGGTTACATATTTTTAAAAATTGATTATAAAATTGTTTTTAATATTATAGTTTTTAAAATTAAAAAAAGTAAAACATGTAAAGATTGTTTTGCTTTTTATTCTTCAATTTTAAATTTAAAAAAAAAATACAAAAAAGTTATTTTCATTAATGACATACTTGTAATTTTGTTGAACTTATAAAATTAAAAAATTTGTTCATTTCAGTGTAGACAGAAACAGAAACGAGAAAAAGCCATGGAAACACTCATGCGTTGGAGCATAAACTCTAAATTTGCAATTCTAACTATAGCTCGTGATTCGATCTATTTCATCCACTTCATTCCCTCTTCTTGATCATAGTTGTGTTCTTCATTCTCTATGATAATTTCTTTGGTTAGTTTTTCTTTTTCTTTCTTTCAATTACGGTTTTTTTGAATTTGGGTTTTAAATTGAATTTTATTTTTCGAATTAAGTTGGTTTCATTTGTTGATTTCCTTGGTTTCCTTTGTGTTTTGATCTATTTGTAATTAATATTAGCATATATATGAGATCAACAAGTATAAATTTCATGTTTATAAAGTCATCTTTTGTTTATGTGTTTTTTTGTTTGTTTCATTTTTCTCTTGAATTCTTGTTTGAATGAAGAGTATGAATTCTTATTACATAATTTTTGCTGCAAATAATTTGTGACCACGAAATAAGACGTCCACCCGCCTCTTTCTTTCCTATTTTCAATTTAACACATGCAATAGTTAGCATTACACTACAACACAGGATCCAACAAATCTAAACTTTAGACAGATTATAAAAACTTGTTGTTATGCAAATGTTTGTATTTAATATAGAATATCCACGGTTTTTTCCATGAGTGTTTGATATTCTACCAAGTACAACCTAATACACATTGATTGGAAAATATTATGAAATCAACATGTAAGAACTTAATATACATTATGACACATTAGCATTCAACTGAGACACAAACAAACTATAATATATCAGAAATAATCAAACTGAATTAGTTAGACAGCAAACATTTGAGTGAATGACATTAAAATTTTGTACCTCAACTGTGAAACTGTGGATGGTGATGCCAATTTCAGCTATCAATTTCCCAATTAATGAATCATTAATACATGTTAACATGGAACCCAAGCTACTGTTATGTGGACTTCTCACAAGTTCCTCAAAGGCATAACATGCATCATCTGTAAAACTGCATCCACAGTGAAAATAAAGTTTAATGACTTCAATCATAGTTGGTATAATTCAAACAAAAAATGTACGATGTGCATCCACTTTTTAATACACATGTAACACATTTAATCGCGTACAATAACATGATTAATTTAGTTCACTAAATGGTTAATTTATGTCATATTAAACAATTTGATTAATTGTGTAATTGATTTACGCATGTGTGAAGGAAATAATCAAAATCGGTTAAGAACCAGCACAAACTTGTTAGGATCCAATGACATAAAATTAAGCTGAAATGAAATCAATGTAAAATATACATTATAGCAAAATACTTAGGCAGAAGAAAAAACTTTGAAAATATGCACTATCTTACATTATAAATCATGGATGCCAATACAATAGCATTAGAACTGAATCAAAAACAACAAAGTGAGCAAACAATCAATTAAATCACATTAATTACTTAAGAAAATCAACCAAATACAATAGCTAATTAAACTTCTAGGTTCTGGTGGATTAATGGTTACCTAGTGCTGCAATCAATGTAACTAAGTTCACAGTTAGAAATCAATATGTGATGTATGCATAGACACATTGAGAGAGTTAAACCATCATTAAATTAAATTAAATGAAAAATATTAAAAATAGAACTCGCATAAACTAAGAGTAATTTATTGGAAATTCTATTCAACATAAATAATGCTACTAGAGTACTTCACCATTCATCTACACAAGACCCACCAAATAATGATGAAGAAAATGAGCTTGATAATCAATATCTTAACATTGGAAGTGCAAGTCATGTACATGTCGATGAAGATGATTTAGACGATGATATACAAGCAATGGAGCGCGTCTCATGAAGTGGAAAACAAATAGTACAAGTAATATCCAAAAAAGAGTCAACATCACAACAAATGGGACATGCGCTTGCAACATGGGCTCAAGCATCATTGGCGAGAGCAGAGAAATATAGCAGAGATAAGAGAAAGAATAAGAGTAGGGATAAAAGTGTGGAGGCTACCTCACGTGTAACATTTGATTATTCTCTAACTAAGTGTGTGGCTGCTCTTGAAGAGATAGAAGGTATTCCAAATAACATCTATGGAAAATCCTAGAAAAGTTTAAGGATCCTGATTGGAGGGAAATGTTTATGGCAATGTCTAAAGAGAGGAAACGTGGATGGGTACTTAGACTTTAAGGATAACGCGTTACTTGAATATGTGGTGATAGTGATTGAATATATGTTTCTCTTAGTACTTTGTTTATGATCTTTATGGTTGCATACTTATTTTTATTTCCTGAACAATTGTATGCATTTTTCTTATGAGTTGTTTTGAATTGTTTTGTTATGTTTTGAAATTGTATGACAGGTTGTAACCACATTTGATGTTGATACAAGTGATGATTCTACTTCTGATGAAAACGATGATAATTTTGTAGAATTTCTTATTAGTAATGTGATCTATGACTATAATCATAAATTCTTTAATAAAGGAAAGGTTCTAACATCATCATTATCTGGTCGTGAATTTATTGTTGAAGTATTAAATGGATCTGAAACAAGTTGTTTTGATTTATTTCGGATGAAAAAGGAATGTTCTCTTAATTTTTATAATGAATTAAGAGGGAATAACTATCTAAGTGACTCAAGAGATGTACTTGTTGAAGATAGGGTTGCTACTTTTTTATTCATAATTGGACATAATGTTCGTTATAGAGTCGCTTCAAACCGCTTCCAACTTTCCACAGAAACAATCTCACACAATTTCAAGGAAGTATTAAGGGCAGTGCGTCAATTGGGAAAAGAACTCATAAAACAAGAGTCCATAGAGTTGTTTGAAAGAATTAAGAATAATTCAAAATACTATCCTTGGTTCAAGGTATGCACATCATATTATCAAAACTATTTGAGTTCGATTCAATTATTTTATTATTTTGTTCTGATTCTATTTAATTGTGTTATGCTTTATAGAATTGCATAGGTGCAATAGATGGTACACATATAAGTGCATGAGTTCCTACATATAAATAGATTTCATGTGTGCTTGTGATTTCAACATGATGTTTACATATGTATATTTTAGGTGGGAAGGAAGTGCACATGATTCAAAAGTTTTTTTGGATGCAATTTCAAATTTAAAAGCATGATTTCCTTGGCCACCTAGAGGCAAATCGTAATATCATAATAAAATTACAATATGTCGATGAGTTAATGAATTTAACTAGTAGAGCTAACATATTTTTTTTTATGAAGGTTCATTTTATCTCGTTGATTCTGAGTATCCATGTACTAGAGGTTTGCTTCCTCCTTTTAGGGGTGAAAGATATCATGTCCAAGAATATAGAGGCCAAGGTAGACAACCTAGGAGTCCCGAAGAGTTATTTAACTAAAGACACTCATCTCTACGGATGACAATTGAACGTTATTTTGGGGTGTTGAAAAATAGATTTCCTATTTTGAAGTTGATGCATCCTTATAAAACTTCCAGATAAAGACTTATAGTGATAGCTTGTTGTACTATTCATAACTACATACGTAAGTGGAATTTACAAGATGAATTATTCAACATATGAGAATCAATGGATCCTATGGAACATGATAGAGTGAATGAAGGTTCAGACATAGAAGAAACAAGCTCCGACGATAACTTAACTAGATTATATGATGAAGGCGCGATTGAAATGACAATGAGTAGAAATCGTATTAGAGATAGGATGTGGGTACACCATCACAATTAGTTGGACAAATTACTATCTTTTAGATTTTATTATATACAATGTTGGTGGATATTTCTTAAATACATATGTTGTTTCGGCTTAATTTTGATGTTCTTAGTGGATAATATCTAAGCTAAATTTTTATATACCTTTTTCTTCATTTGAATTTTTAAAAATAGTGATCAAATAATATATTTGTATATTACAATTAAATTTGAAACTGTATTCACTTGAAATTAATGTTATTTTATAAAAAAATTAAAATCAAATTTGTAAAATCAAATTGATCATATTGAAATAGTGATCAAATAATATATTTTTGTATTAGAATTGAATTTTAAAAATAGTGATCAAACAAGTTTTTTTTTTTAATTCTATTTTTTTAAAAAATTTTAAAATCAACTTTGTACAATAATTTTTAAAAACTAAAATGCAAAAGTGTTTCAAACAGGCTCTTAATTTCACACATCTAAAAAACGACAAAAATGCGAGTTTTTTTTCCGACTAGAGGAATGAGTGAGGGAGACAACTAGGGATGAGAATAGGCTAGGCCGTTCGTAGGGGCCTATGGCCTGGCCTACTTATGGCCTGACCTATTTAATAAAAAGGCTAGGCTCAGGCTGTTTCTAAAGCCTATTTATTTAAATAGGTCAGGCTCAAGCTTATAAAAAAGCCTGTTAGGCCAAACATGCCGACCTATATATATATATATTTATTATTTATTAATATTATTTTTTATTATTATATTAATAATATTATTTTCTATTTTAAATTCTATCAATTAGACAATCACTTACTAATCATTCCATATTTAGTAGTCGTTCTATATTCGGTAGCAGTTCTATATTTAGTAGTCGTTTTATATTCGGTAATCGTTCAATTAGTCAATCACTTAGTAGTTGTTCCTTATTTGTTTAAGAAGTAATAATTGATTCGTTTAAAAAGGCTTTCAGGCCAGACCAAACTATTAAAAAGGCTAGGCAGAAAAAAAAGCCTATGATAGGCCGTAGGCCAGACTTAGGCCGAAAAAATAAATCGTAGGCCAAACTCAGGCCTTTCAAAGCCTGACCTGACCTGACCTATTCCCACCCCTAGAGGCAACCCACCTTGTTTCCATGCCTATAAACCACGTGAAGGCGGTCATTCTCGATCCAAAATATATAGAAACGTTAAATATAAGATATTGTAGAATAAAAAATTATTTATTTATTAAATTAATTAATTAATGTTGTATAATATTTATTTTATGATAGATGATAAAGTAAATTAATTTAATATTTGTTGAAACAATTTTAATTTTAAAGACGATTTTATTATTTTTAAAATTAAAAATATTAAAATATAAGACATTTTTATCAAACACAACTTTTCTAAAAACATTTTTATATATAAAAATTTATTTATCTTAGAGATTTAAAACTGTTGTTTTAATAGTGTTACTCTTGAGTCAATCAAAATTGGTTTGTCACTCCCGATCCCAAGACTAAAAATATACATATTTAATTAAATCAATACATATTTACAAAAAAACGGATCATTCAATAATTAATATATATAACAAATCATGAAGATAAATTCTTAAATGATTAAAATAAAATAAATCAAACCTGGTTATCCTATTTTTAGCGACACCAAATTAATCAATTAAAATAAATGAATTAAATAAATTAAATAAAAGTTAAGCTAAATACAACATAAAACTGTGGGTTCTAATTAATTAACTGAGGAGCCCTACAGCATGCCTCCCAATGGTCGTTGGAGCTCCACCATGATTATCGCCGGAACTCGCCACAATCAACCACCACAATATTAATAAATTATTTATTTATATAATAATAAAAAAACTGTTTATTTTAAAAATATTAAAATTTTTAAAAGCACAATTTTTAAATTTATGTTTATAGATGAATGATGAATATGTTTTTGATTTTTTTTTTTACATTGTAATAGATTAATAAATTATTTATATGCATTCACTATTATCAAAACTAAAATTAATGCCATTGATCGTGTAACGCAGTCAGAGAGTAGAATATATATATATATATATATATATATATATATGCAATAGGCAAGAAGCACATTATGCGGACATTGTCCTTCCTCGCGAGGTCTAATTGTTTCCTTGCTTCCCCACGCCTTCATTCTTTTATGATTTCTCCAAGCTTCCATTAGTCCAACATTATCTATTTTCACAAATATAGTGGATAAAGCCTTCAACTTCATCACGTCATTAATACTAATTTAATTTGCTTGATGTTTTATTTTATTTATAATATTACTTTCTTAAATATTTTTTTTTTAAATTGTCAATTTAAGATTATTTACGTATGTAACATTATTCAACTTTTTATGAAATTATTATTTTTGTTTCGCAACATCCTTAACGTTTTAGTATTGATCCGTTTCACAAGTTTTTTAATGTGCAATTAGTAGCTAAATATATTTTAACAAAAACTCATTACGATAAAAAACACTTTTAATGGAAATTATTATAGCCTATAGATTGTCTTTTGTTTTAAATATCTAAAAAACCAAGTTTTTGTGGTTTTGTTGATAGAGTCACAGATACCGCTTAAAACTTAGCAACATCTCAAATTTAAATTTAGATAAAGATATCAAACTAAATAATATCAATATTTTGTCAAAAACTTTACTAAAGAAAAAATAAGTCTTTTTAATATGAAGTTTTAGAAAATAAAAAATTTCAAGGAAACTCAACAAATATCAAGTACATTATATATGTTAATATTAAACATTGACCATCAACCCAATTCATTGTTTTTTATTTACTAACGCAGTATTTATTCATTCAAATTGATTAAAATTACATGAATAATACAATTCAAAATAACTAAAAAAAATGATAAATTCAAAAATCAAGTCAAAAGTCACAACATCAAGATTTAATAGTATAAAAGAAAAAATGCATACATAAGATTGACGTATCCAAAAAATCAATGTGTTCGATATATAACGTTGAAGACGTTCAAATAATTGATTGAATATGCACTAGTTTGAAACTAATCTATTAATCTAAACTAAATGAATGTTACACCAAAGCAGATAATTAAATATATGTGAAAATTATTTATTTAAATAATAAAAAAATAAGAATATAATTTAAATGAGTAATTTTAAATAAAAAATTAAGTGAGGGAAGAAAAGAAAAAAGAAAAACAAAAGGAAAAAAGAGAAAAAAATGGCCAACCAAATTCATTGTTAAAGTCAAACATATCAAATTTGGAGAGATATACATACTTATTAATTTCATTTGATAATCTTTACAACAAAGTCCCATATTACCTTGTGAAAACACACAAAAACTTTCAACAACTTGATACTCTGTGTGTTTGAATTTGACTAAATCAATCCACTCAAATATGGGACACCAGTTGGAGGAATCCAATCATCCCCAGTCAAGAAGTTAGACACAGTGAAATTAGCAGCATCAGTTGCATTAATAACATGATAGCCAGGCCATGTCACTCGATTCACAGTGCTTGAACCTGATCCTCTGTTATTATATTCTGCATAGTACAAAGTGCTCAACGCAAAAGTACCATTCCAATCATGCCAACCAGCAGGATTTATGAAACTATCAATGAAAGATTGCATAAAAATTGTCCTTGAGTATTCCTTCCAGGGTCTCCCAAGGTATGTTTGAACAGTTCCAACTTTAGGAGCCAAATCGTCAGCTGGTTTAATAGTTGCATTCTGTATAGAAGTTCCAGTGTTTTGATTTGGGTCAGTTCGACCTTGAGCTGTGATGGTGTTGAATTGTCCAGTGAGAGGAAGGCGGGGATAAATGTTACAATTTTGCAAAACAACAGCTGCATTTCCAAAAATGAAGTCAACTGTTCCATAAATATCACATTCTCTATAAAATTGTCTTAAAGAATGTGTATACAATGTGTCTTGATATCCTTCAAAGCTACAACTATAGAAAGTCGACATATCTGCTCCACTTCTCAATGCAACTGCTTGGTGTTTTCCTGCTCCTGCTGTATTCCGAAATGTTATGTTCACTGCCACAAAACCTTGACCAACCACCGCTGAAAATCCACGTTAAACATCAAGTTAGTAAAAATTTTGATCTATAAATTATCTTCATGCATGCTCTTTGGCAATCGATTTTTTAAAAAAAAATTTAATTACACTTTTGCTTACCAAATGTGGCTGAGTTGAATGTTGTGAAACCATCAACAACATTGTGATTTCCTGTGATAATTGTTTGATTGATTCCTTCTCCCACAATCATCAAGTACTTTTTGGATTTGTTTACAGATACATATTCTTGATACACACCTTTAGTGATAAAAATGAGGAAGTATCCATTGCTAGACACTGTGTTATTCGGCGCGGCAGCTATTGCGTCGTTGATAGTTGTAAAGTTTCCACTTCCATCTTGACTAACAACCACAACATCACTCACCACAACACTATCATCAGTGACAGTTTGAAGTAGTTTTCTCCCATGGTGTCTAGCTGAATCATAAATAGTACGTGATTTATTTGACATCTTTAATGGTAAATGTCCATTTTTGAAGTTCAAATGTCTACCATTTTGTGGCCATGATGTTCTTATTTTATTCTCAGGCACCCAACCTTTTTTGAACAAGGCTAGAGTTACACTATGAAGCTTTATATCATCAGAGAGAGATGATGATAAATCATTCTTCACTCTTTGATCAGAGCTTATAGTGTTTAGACCATCCAAACATGTTTGTTGGTTAGTCAAAACAGCACTAAGAAAAGTTTCAAAATCTTCGGCTTGAGAATTTGGAAGAACATTACTAGATTGATTTGCTGTGGTATAAGTGTTTGATAAATATTCAAAACTTAAGTCAGCAAGAAATCGACAATCTTCGAGAGCACGGGTTGTGGATTGAGACAAAGAAGAACTACTTTGAAGATATGAGTTTATTGAGTTAATGAATTTACGAGATTGGGATAAAGATTTTCGAATAGAAATACGACCAAAGTCATAGATATTACCATTTTGATTAACAAATACGGTTTTACAATAAATAGGATCTACGGTAAATTCGCAAATTGTTTCTAGTGGAACACTATTTGCTAATGATATAAATAACAACATGAAAAGAAGATAAGCAATGGTTTTGTGCTTGAAAGCCATTGGTATTTGAAACAGTGAATTAGTAGTTGTTGTTGTTAATGCTACTAAAGAATGATGATGAGCATAATGTGCATGGCTTGTAGGGTTTATATAGAAGGTGAAGATTTTGTCGTATTATAATCATTAGTGAGACATGAAGGAAAAAGTCAACTAGTTTCAAGAAGGAATTTGTCTTTGTATACTTGATGTGCATGTTTTGGCTACCGCTAATACATTCACCAACTACCAACCTTCTGTTGTGAAATATTTGATTTAATATTTATTTGGAATTTAGGAGTTGTTTAAACATTCGTCAAGTTCAATGTAATAGTGCATATATATATGATTAAATATTCCTTGAGATTATAAGGTTATTTGTACACGACTTATCTCTTATCAAATTAAATTATAGTTTCAGTTGTCAAACGGTGGGGTTGGTTCCCAACCATGATAAGACACAAATATACAAAATGATAGATTTTTCGATGATACTAAATATACGTGGATGCATATATTGTTTCTTGACATTTTTTCTTAATTAAATATTTTTTAGAATTTTTTTATTAATATTTATATAATTATAATAACTAAATATTATTTATCAAAACAGTTTAATTTGTGAATGTACTATAGAAATTCTTTTTTTTTTTTTAAATTATTTTTCACGAATTATGTTTGATGGAATCACAAGGGTGATATGTGTCCCAAATATTTTAAAATACTTTACAATATGATCTATTATGTTCGTAAATTTAAAAATAGTGATGAGAAAATTCAAATCTTAATAATTTTTTAATAATTATGATTGATTGACATTATAAAAATTACATTGATCTTGGTTAAGAAAACAGAAAACAGAGAACATTATTGGTTAGCTTAAAAACAGAAGTTTAGTTTATGTTTTATCTCAGTTAATCAATCAAGCTTAATAAATAAAGAGATAAGATAATGAATACTACACAAAAATATATCCTGGTTCACCCAACTTGGGCTACGTCCAATCCTCACAACCGTGAAATTTTTCACTAAGTGTTAAAAATAAATAACCTTCTTGGTTTTACAACACCTAACTTAGATCAGCCTTGATCTGTTACAAGCTCTATTTTTTTCCACCTAGAAAGCAAATTAATCACCTATCGTTCTTGATAGGATTCGTTACAATCTATTCAAACTATACTTAAACTCTTATAATTTGAGTTTTACAATAATGATGAGATTGTTTCATGGAATCTAATATGTCTCAACTCTTGTTTGAGATTCGATACTTTACAAAGAATTCAGTAATAATAAAATAATATGATATAAATGTTCAGAACTAATTCTTCTTTGTGAAAATGAGAATTTCAAGTATGTGAATGTGAATGATTTATGAGACTTGATAGCACTTGAACTTCTTCATTTTCCTGGACATTGACATTTCTTTTATAGGCATTTTAGAGCATTTAATAATGGTCAAAAGAGCTGTTGGTAGTGCTCTGTCAGTTTTGACCAAAACCAATATATATGATTAAAAATATTCCATCCTTTGAACATTTTAAATCTTGTTTGACTGGCGCTGTTTTAATCGTTCTTGATCAGATGGCCTTCGTGTTTAATGATCTTTGAAGCTTTATATGTAATTATTGATGTTGAAGCTTCATATGCAATTATTGATGCTACAACTTCGTTCTTGATTAGATTGCCTTTGTGTTTAATCGTTCCCCCTTTTTGTTGATGAAAAACATGTTAATTTAAATTTTAATTCTAATTCTAATATCAAATTTGAAGAGCTTAATAACTCCCCCTCAATTATTGCAGTAAGTGATTTTGATAGAATTTTAAACATGCATATAATTTTCGTTCTACTATGATCATGCATGAGTATATCTCTCTTGTTTTGGAATTGTAAGATTTTCAATGATGGATTTCTAACAATTTCTATTTCATTCTTTTTGTTATGGGTATTGATCTTTTAATTCAATCTTAGTAAGAATCATATTTGTACTTTAATATCAAATGATATCCTGAAAAGTAAATTTTATATATGACCCACAAGATTAGACAAGAGAATCAATTCATGAAAATAGTTTTTGGTTATCTTGGAATCATGAAAGATAGTTTCTCTTAATAGATTTTGCTAATATATCAATTATGAAAAAATATTGGTTATTATTTTAGGATACACACTTGCTCTTTGAAAGAAGGTATTAATTATAATTATTTATCTGATTTTTTAGAGCTAAACATCCATAACTTAGAGAAAATTAATTTTCTTGTACGTATCATTGTGAAAAACTACAATTATAAGGCTTTATTTCTATTACGAGTTTTAATAAAAAATCCCTATAAACAATTTTCGTTTTAACTAATTATCATAATAAAGAGAGATTGATCCTAATAACAAAGTTATTGTGTGAATGATATCAATAATAAAACCACTGCTTGAAATATTAACATTAAATTGTGGGCTATATATACCTTTTAAGTAGTGGTTTTAAAATTCTTTGGCTTGAGGTGAAAAATCGTTGTCTCTTTGAATAGGCAACACCTCTATATATTCCACATGCGAAAAACCGTAGATAAACCATTTCCTGAAGTTTAGGCCATGGTTTTGTTGTTTTTTGCCACAATTTTTTTATTGTTGCCTAAAGTCAATAGTATTGTAGTGAACTTTTGAAAACCTAATTCGAAAATATTTGTGTCGCACAATAGAAATTAAAATCTTTTAATGAGATAAACTCAGATTGATTTTGCATATAGGATATTGCGTATGATTTGATCATGGTATATAAAATATACAACACAAAATTCAATAGGAATTTGTATAAGGAAAACAGTAAATTGATTGAAGTGTTTTTAGAAAAGGTTTTTAGCACTTCAACCAAAATACAATCATCACCAAATAAAGACCCAACAAACTTTAATTAATAGAACTATTATTATTTTTTAATTGAATCACGTCTAAAACGTTGAATTCTAATGTTCAAAACATAATTCTATTTAACATTCAAAACCAAGATAAGATGTTAAAATAGAAAAATCTTATAATAATTTTGTTTATCAATTTGCACTAAAACATATTTTCCACTAAACTCCAATGAAAACTAGAATATCAAGAACATTGTAAATGTGTAGAAATTAAAGAGTTAGAGTCAGAAAGATTCACATACGATTTATACAGATTCCTCTACTTTATTCTCGTTCATAGAGTACATCATGTTCCCATTCAAATGGATGAGAATTTTCTTCCTTTATTTTTATTGCTAATATTTATAGAATCATTCATAGAAGTTACATACAATTTTATACACGTCACCTTCTTTCTTAAATGCTCTTCTACACATAACCTGGAATATCCTCCAAATTATGAACACAAGTTTATCTTCAAAATGAAGATGACACCTTAATTTTGCAAAATAGAGACCTAAGACTTTTCTGAAGAACACATTCTTTATCTCTTGATACACAATCCATCGGTATCCCCTCGATGAGTCATATATATCTAGAATAGATACTCCAATGTACGATATCCCATCATAGTTGTTTATCACTTCACTACTTGATTGTAGACTCGACTAAATCAAGAAAGTTTTTAATCTATGATACGATAAATGTTTGAGTATGATGAATGAGTGAATTTTTCTTGTGTTTAGAAATAATGAGAAAACTTTTTTTATGATTCATGAAAGAGGTAATCAAAAGAAAAACAATTTTTAAGAAAAATAACCATTTTATAGCTACCATAATAAGCTTAAAACTATCAAACTTTAAGTGTGCTATAGTTGTAAGTCGACTCATTTCCAAACCAAAATATGAATTTTAAAGGTGTGTGAGTCGTCAATTCACAGGACTGTGAGATTCAAAAAATTCTCTACCTTGTTGATGAGTTGATTCACACACTCTCTGATTCGATTTATAGTCCCAAGACTTCAAAAAGTGAGTTCATTAAGTTCTTAAAACAATTCATAAATATACTTAATCACGTCTTTGATTACTAAATTTTTGTCATAATACTACTCTTTTCCTTTTTCTTTTTAATTGTTATTTTAATATTATTTTTATGTACTAAATGCAATAAATATTATAAATTATAGTCGTCTTATTTAACTTTTTTAGATTATACAGGTAACTAATCTTTATTATCTCATTTCACTTATGGTAGACTTTTTCAAAAAGAGTTTAACAAAAACGAGAGTTTCTAATCTAAGAAGATAAAGAACAAGAGATAAACTGACTAACAAACATTAAAAACATTATATTTCATTCATTAGATCTAAATGCATGTAGTGCTGATAAAATAAATGGAGTATAAAATTTGAGATAATAACGGAAATTTTTTTAAAATTATGTAAGAGAATAAGGTATTGTAATAAATAATAACTTGTTAGAAAGAAGTAATGTTATGAAATCTCAAAATAAATCCTTATAATTGGAAAATCTTTAATAATTAAAATATTCAAAACTGGGCAAATAGAGTCTTATCATGACATAAAGTACGATGTAGACATTATGTCTACTTATACTTGATCTACTAACTTAATAGAAAGAAATCAGTCTTCTCGAGGGAGGTAGGACTTCTCATCTCTCGAAGTTCCCAACAGTCTTAGTATCTGAAAATAACACTTTAATGAGATACAAAATCCCAGTGAATAATACACACAATTTTAAAATAAGTATTATTCTCAGCCGGAGCGGTAACCGGAAAATCGATCATGGCACCCCGCCTTCACCCAAAAATATTCTTTAGAACTATTAGTGATATAACTAAGATTTCTCTATAATAACCAACTACTTCCAATAATTAATAAAAGCTCATCAATTAAATTAACGATAATCCACATCTATCATAATCAAATAATTCTAAGATACACATTTATTTTGCAGAAAATAATCAACCAAATCAATGATGGAGATATACTAATGCAAAGTGAGTATTATGTAATCAGGTGGAGCACCAGCTCATCTAGTGTAGGGTACAAGACCCATCTGCGTGGAGTTTAAACCTCATATCTTTGTGAAGTTTAATACTCATCCAGGTGGAGTTTAAACCTCATCTCTTTGTGAAGTTTAATACTCATCCATGTGGACTTTAAACATCATCTCTTTATGAAGTTTAAAACCCATCAATATGTGGGGTCCAAGACCCATCCATGTGGAGTTTAAACCTCATCTCTTTGTGAGGTTTAATACTCATCCAGGTGGAGTTTAAACCTCATCTCTTTATGAAGTTTAATACTCATCTATAGGTGGAGTTTAAACCTCATCTCTTTGTGAAGTTTAATACTCATCCAGTTGGAGTTTAAACCTCATCTCTTTTGAAGTTTAAAACTCATCCATGTGGAATTTAATACCTCATCTCTTTGTGAAGTTTAAAACTCATCAATATGTGGGGTCCAAGACCCATCCATGTGGAGTTTAAACCTCATCTCTTTGTGAAGTTTAAAACTCATCCAGGTGGAGTTGAAACCTCATCTCTTTGTGAAGTTTAATACTCATCCATATGTGGAGTTTAAACCTCATCTCTTTGTGAAGTTTAATACTCATCCAGGTGGAGTTTAAACCTCATCTCTTTGTGAAGTTTAAAACTCATCTTTGTGGAGTTTAAAACCTCATCTCTTTGTGAAGTTTAAAACCCATCAATAGGTGGGGTACAAGACCCATCTCCAGTACACACAATCAAAATTATTCATAATTTTACCAATCATATTCGGAAAATCATATTTATGACATAATATTTCGATTGAATATATAATAACAATTATCATTCCAGAAAATATAATAAAACAATCTTTTTAAAGAATATATATCTCTCAAACACATGCAATGCAAATAATTCATCTCATTGTGGAGTTTAAAACTCATCTATGTAGAGTTTAAAACCTCATTTCTTTGTGAAGTTTAAAACTCATCAATAGGTGGGGTACAAGACCCATCTCCAACACACACAATCAAAATTATTCATAATTTTAACAATCATATTCGGAAAATCATATTTATGACATAATATTTTGTTTGAATATATAATAACAATTATCATTCAAGAAAATATAATAAAACAATATTTTTAAAGAATATATATCTCTCAAACACATGCAATCCAAATAATTCATATTTCAACAACTATATTTGAAAAATCATATTTATAATATACTATTTCGTTTGAATATATAATAACAATATAATAAAACAATCTTTTTAAAGAATATATATTTCTCAAACACATACAATCCAAATAATTTATATTTCCACAACTATATTCGTAAAATCATATTGATAATATAATATTTCATTTGAATATATAATAACAACAATCATTCAAGAAAATATAATAAAACAATCCTTTTAAAGAGTATATATTCAAACAATCATAAAAACGGTAATCTAACAAGCAATAGTAAACAAATCAATTCATAATATATTATTACAATTTATAAAATCTCAATTTTAATAGAGTTAGGTTTTCGACAAAATATATTTTTATAAGAAAATACCATCCATAATATCTAACTCTTTTTCCATTCTAAATTTCCAAAATAAATGTACCATGAAAGTTTAAAGGGTGTGATTACTCACCTCTTGAAGCGTTCTTTTATAAAAAGTTTGGTATGTTTTAGTCGTTACTACCTGCTGCTACTACAAACGCAATCATACTTTCTCTCCTCTTTATGGTGGCATATATAGTTCTTTCTATTGAGTTTTTTATTTTATTTTATTTTCTTCTTTGTATCTATTTATAATTAAATATTTATAAGATAGTTTGACTAGGTATCCTATATTTGCCCCACTAAACTCTTGGTTGTTACAAATAAAACGAATACATATTGAATTCATATAGGATTGTTTGTTTGGTTTTGTTTGACTCTTTAATAATAGATAATTAAGTAGTAAAAGTTTGTTATAACAACTTGTTTGTTAATATCTTTTTCACATAAACCGTTAACAAACGAAACAAACTTCCTATTATTACAGTCTCAAACAAACAACAACTTACTATTGTTACCTTATTTTATGCAAATTAATAGTGGATATAGTTGCAATAATAACAATAATAATAACAATAATAAATAATAATAATTGTAATGATAATAATAATAATATAATCATAATACACTATAAATTAGAATATTTTAAAATTCTTATTATTTTTACTTCCTTAATTTGGGATGTTACATTTTCTCCCCTCCTTAAAGAAATTTCGTCCTTGAAATTTATGTCAATGTGAATAAAACCAAAGTGACCAACTTGTGCAAGTATAAAGAAATTGATGTACTTGCATCAGGGAGACTTGGATGTTGTCATATGACTTCTTCCTCTTGTTCTGAAATAGCCATCTCTGGCGTATAAATCTAGGATTAAAGATTAAATTATCTTTTAATTGGACTAACTCGGGAGCTATCACGTGTGAATAATCTAACACATATGATCGGGGTTGAGAAACAAGAAAGACATCATAATGGTTATATATATGAGGAGGAAGAGCTAATTGATAAGTAGCGCAACTATTCTCTTTAGAATTTAAAAATGACCCATGAAACAAAAGTTTTATTTTATTTTTGACTTTCATTGACCTCCTCACCCCAGTCTAAGAAGAGACTCTTAAGAATCCACATGTCTCTTCTTGAAATTCCAATAGTTTTCTTCTCTTGTCAACATAACTCTCTTCCCTAGTTTGAATTGTATGCATCCTTTCCCTAATTAGTTGAATTTTACTAGTGGTCTCTTGCACTAAATAAGGTCCTAACAAAGACTTATCCATAACTTCACACTAATACACTTGTGTGAGATATACACTTTCTTCCGTAAAGAGCCTCATATTGTGTCATACCTATACTAGAGTGATAGTTGTTGTTATAAAAATAGTCTAGTAGAGTGTCCAACTCTCACCTTCATCCCGAACACAAGCTCTTAGCATATCCTAAAGACTTTGGATAATTCACTTTGATTGATCATCTGTTTGTCGATGGTAAGATGTGCTAAATCTCAACCTAATAACAAAAGCTCTCTGAAAAGCTTTCCCAAAATTTAGAGGTAAATTGTGGATCCCTATCTGATACTATACAGGTGGGTATATCGTGTAACTTTACTATATCCTTATAATAGAGCTCAACTAGTCTATCTAAACTATAATTTGTTTTAATTGTTAGAAAATGAGTTGATTTGGTCATTTGATCAACTATCACCCAAATGGCATCAAAATCCATAGATATCATATCTCATTTCCACTCAGGAATTTCTAATGGTTGTAACAATCTTGAAGGCTTTTGGTGCTCAATATTAACCTTTTGACATACTAGACACAAACACCAAAACCCGTACATTTTTCTCAAATCTTGATTTGTTAGACATATGTTCGTTTTTGATATTACTGACAAACATACTTCATGAAATAAATCTAACATTGTGAACTGAGAAAAAAAATATCAGGAACAACAACTCAACCCTACCAACTTGAGAAAATTGCTTGGAACACAAGAAATCAACAAAAGCTTGAAGATTCATAAGCAAATCGATTAGTAAAATCCATTTTGTAATAGGGTTGTATGTAATTGTGAATTTAGTGAGCGAACAACCGATTAGGCTAATTGATTGGCAATTTTATTGAAAATAATTGCGCAAGTCAGTGGCATGCTGATTTGTGGCCTAATCGATTTGACAAATTGATTGTTCTTATCACAAGTCTAAACTGATTGCCTAAAATCGATTAGACACATCGATTGGTCATTTTATTGAAATTAATTGCGCAAGTCAGTGGCATGCTGATTTGTGGCCTAATCGATGTGGCACATCGATTATTCCAATCACAAGGATATTTTGGATTGTTGAAGTCGATTGACACAATCGATTTTGAATGTCACAGAGCCAAACCATTAATTAATAAATCGGTTAGGCAAATCGATTTACTAAAATAAGTTTCAAAATAATCTTGGTCTAGAACATACACAGCCGATTAGCACAATCTACTAATATACTTCTTTTGAAATAAGTTTGGCATCAATCGACTTGGTAAATCGATTTAATGAACCAACTGATGAAATGTGCTTCAGACTTAAGTCCATAGTCGATTAGAAACATCGATTACGTTGATTTAAGCCAGCTCTCTGTAACTTGTTAAATCGGTTAGGCAAATGGATTTATGAAAATCACTGTGTCCCTGGAACCAGTGAAATCGATTGACTAAAGCGATTGGTGCAAAAAGTTTTAGAAACAAAGATGACTTAAGGACTATGTAAATACTTGAATCGATTGAGTACATCGATTGTTTTGATCTCGTTGTTGGAACAAAACACTCCAAGTCGATTATGCACATCGATTCAGATATGAACATTCATCCAAGTCTGAAGAACATATTTAAAATAATCGATTAGTTGAATCGATTAATATATGCAGTTTCAAGATTCAAGAAAAACAAGATTCGCGAAATCGATTGGATAAATTGATTAGTATGCTTTATAACCTTAATGAATTGATTGGCCAAATCGATTCATGTGTTGTTTTTCCTGAAACTATATAAACTGTCTTCTTACTCTTCTTCTCATAACATACAAGAACAACATAGATATCAATAAACAATAATATACCACTGCACTAACTCTTTCTCACACTGATATTACTTTGAACATCTTTTTCAGCCATGAACAATCTACATTTGTGATCAATAAGGATTGTAAAAGACTGAATTGAGAAAGATTGCTTTGAGAAGAAGGAAGATCAAGAACTTTGAAAAATTGATCTGTTTTAATTTCTGTAAATCATTTATGTAACCAAACTAAGTTGAGAAAATCCAGTTCTTACTGGTGGTGTTCTTTCGGGTTGAGGGCTATCAACAAGAAGACACTTGACTGGATTCTTGGTAGAGTTTATGGGATTTAAACTCGGGAATTCAGGGAAGGGAAAGATAGAACAGGGAGAATAGTTTAAGATTGAGGCGAGGCGCTGTGTAAAATCTGTAAACTGATTCTAAGAAGTTATATTTGAAAGGCTAAGATCAAGTTGGATCTTAGGACTGGATGTAGGCCGTCACGAGGCGGCTAAACCAGTATAAAAATCTGCGTACACTTTTCTTTCTCTTATCTCGTTTAAATTTCTGCAATTATTATATTTTTGATATTGATTGAGTGCATGATAAAGATTCTGTTTAAGTGACTTTGCATGATTAATTGTCTTAACATGAGTGCATGATAATCAACATCTTGAATAATAATTGTCTCTGATGCATTTCTCCATATGATCAATAATTGATATTGTTTGACATTAACTAGGATTGATTATTAGGGACCTTGTTTAATCTTGTGTTTAGTAAATTTCGAATTTATTAAAATGCTGCGCATATTGTTAGCATAGGCATTATTCTGCATATTTTTTCTGTCAAACAGAGGTCATACCACTAACATGATACATTTTAGTTATTTGTGGGTGCATTGTGAACTTAATGTTATGAGCTTCCTCTAAAATCTTATCCTTAAGACTCCCCTCCTTCGGAACAATGATCTTATTCTTAAACAACACTAAGTCGTCACCAGATAAGGTATAGTTCTCTTTGTCCACAAAAGACTACGGTACTTTAGCTAATAGGTGTTCATTTTGTATTATCCCTGTCAAGTTATTACTGATTTCCAGCCTATTCCCATTCAAGCTTAAAGCATCATGGGACACATCCAAATTCAAATCTTTAAATTACTTTACTAGACTTGTCTCTTGTACCATCATACAAGCTATACGTAAGGATTTTCTATTTAGAGCATCAGCCACTACATTAGTTTTCCCAAGGTGATATTTCAACTCAAAATCGTAGTCCTTAAGGAACTGCATCCACCTTCTTTGTCTCATATTTAAATCCTTTTGATAAAAAAAAATACTTAAAGTTTTTTATTATCACTAAAAACCTCAAATTTCGCTCTATACAAGTAATGCCTCCAAATTTTAAGAGCAAAGACTACAACTGCTAATTCAAGAAAATGGGTTGGATAATTTGCCTCTTTGAAATTATCCTCACACTCTTAGTCCCACACACAAATTTACTCTTATCGTGTCAGGTTTGTGAGAGGTAAGACTAGATTAGAAAACCTCTCTATAAATTTCCTATAGTAACCTGTCAATCCTAAGAAATTTCTTACTTCAATCATTGATTTAGCTTGGGCCAACTTAATATTGAATTTGTCTTACTAGAATCAACTGCTACTCCCTTACTAGAGATGATATATCCTAAAACCTCACATCATCAAGCCAGAACTCACATTTCTCAAGTTTTGCATACAGTGTGTTATCTCCCAAAACTTTCAATACTATCCTCATGTGTCCCTCATGCTCACCCAAGCTCCCAGAGTGGATTAGAATATCATTGATGAACACCACCACAAACGTATTTAAGAGAGGCCTAAAAATTCGGTTAATATAATTCATAAGATAGAAAGGGCATTGGTAACTCCAAAATGCATCACTACATACTCATAGTGTTTGTATCTTGTCCTAAAAGCTGTGTTAGGAATATCTTCATTTTTTACCCTAATTTGATGGTACCCTTACCTCTAGTCTATCTTTGAAAATATTGAAGCTCCTCTCAATTGGTCTAAGAGGTCATTTATCCTAGGCAAGGGATTTTTCTTTTATTCTTGATGGTAACTTGATTCAATTTTCTATAGTCTACAAATAACCCCATAGTCTTACTAGTATGGCCTTGCCTTTACTTATCCTTTGAAATTATGAGTAAAGGATGTAGATTCCTATGAAATTTATAGCCTTTACTATAGAATTCTTTTTTTCACTAGAGATAAACTTCTCCTTTAGTTTCTCAACTTTTGGTGCTTCAATCTTTTTCTCAACCACCCTAGACGTGTTTACCATGGTGGGGTAATCACAGATCCTTAGAATTCCAATTAAAGCTTTGCAGCTCAGACTTAATTCCTTACTAAAATTTGATCGCCTTTCCCTTGTTTTGGTGATTGTCCCTAAAATAACAAGAGTATCTTGATGTAGCTTCAAAATTTGGCGACATACTCTACACCTGAAATATCCCTATGACGAATATGAATAAACATCATTTCCTTTTGAATACGAACATTGTGGAGAATATACTTCCCTAGAAGTTACTTCTGAAATCTATCCCTAGTAAAATAAACTCGTTTTGTTAGCAGACCTCCTCTAATACAAATCCATCAACGCTCAACATCAGACGCTGATATATAAACAACAATCCTATTTGTTTGTGTCAAGACAATGCATGATGCTGAAGATCTTCTCTAACTTCAACAACCACACTTGTACTTTGATTGGATCATATCTGACCTCGAAAAGGTGGTGGATTGTTCTTTCGAAATTCAGAAAGCCTAATATATTGAGGGTCTACGACTGTTACCAATTCGACATTGAGTCCTCTCAAATGAGGAAGAATCTTTGTCTATTCTCTGTGGCTATCGCTATCAAGCAGAAAGCCTTAGGAAGTGCGTCATTCGTACCTCGCTTGTTACTCGTCATAAAATGTATGACTATAACGACCAATCCTATAAGCCCATGTTTTGATTTTTTTTTTTATAAAAATAATAATAAAGTAAAGTAAAACCACACCACAATCCGATCCAGGTTCAAACTGGCTCTGATATCAAAATGTAACGCCTAGTTATGTGGGTATAAAAATTGAGATAATAACAGAAATTTTTTCAAAATTATGTAAGAGAATAAGGTATTGTAATAAACAATGAATTGTTAGTAAGAAGTAATGTTATGAAATCTCAAAATAAATCCTTACAATTGGAAAACCTTTAATAATTAAAATATTCAAAACTAGGCAAATAGTGTCTTATCACAACATAAAGTACGAAGTAGACATTATGTGTACTTTTACTTGATCTACTAACCTAATCGAAAGAAATCAGTCTTCTCATCTCTCGACGTTCCTAACGGTCTTAGTATATGAAAATAACACTTTAATGAGATAGAAAATCCCAGTGAATAATACACACAATTTTAAAACAAGTATTATTTTCTGCCGGAGCGGTAACCAGAAAATCGATCAATGCACCCTCCTTCATACAAAAATATTCTTTAGAACTATTCGTGATGTAACTAAGATTTCTCTATAATAACCAACTACTTCCAATAATTAATAAAAGCTTATCAATTAAATTAACGATAATCTACATCTATCATAGTCAAATAATTCTAAGATACACACTTATTTTGCAGAAAATAATCAACTAAATCAATGATGGAGATATACTACTTATGCAAAGTGAGTATTATGTAATCTGGTGGAGCACCAGCTCATCTAGTGTGAGGTACAAGATCCATCTGCGTGGAGTTTAAACCTCATCTCTTTGTGAAGTTTAATACTCATCCAGGTGGAGTTTAAACCTCATCTCTTTGTGAAGTTTAATACTTATCCATGTGGACTTTAAACCTCATCTCTTTGTGAAGTTGAAAACCCATCAATATGTGGGGTCCAAGACCCATCCATGTGAGGTTTAATACTCATCCAAGTGGAGTTTAAACCTCATCTCTCTGTGAAGTTTAATACTCATCTATAGGTGGAGTTTAAACCTCATCTCTTTGTGAAGTTTAATACTCATCCAAGTGGAGTTTAAACCTCATCTCTTTGTGAAGTTTAAAACTCATCCATGCGGAATTTAAAACCTCACAAAATAAAAAAACCCTGTAAATCTCTTCTAAAAACGCGCTGCTTGTTGTATTAGTTTTACCGCGCTTTTTAAAAAAAAACATTATAATAGGTGCATTCCTTTATTTCAATTAGATATCTTTTTGGGATTATATCAACAATCTCCTTCATAAAATTGCAATATACAGTATCCGCAGTCCATGTTGTTAGTTTGACGAGAGCACTATAAAATTAAACATATAAGTCAATAAATATTTGTGCATTGATTGTTAACGAAATTTTAAAGGCATATATTTCAAACCTTTATTAGAATCCATGTGATTTATTTGATTTTTGCTTTGACACTGTAGCACCCATTTGAGCTCGAAAAACTTGAAAAACACTATCAAATAAATGTGATTATTAGCATTAACAAACACATTATATATATATATATATATATATATGTAAGAAATAAATGAATACAATACATGAAAAGTGCGAAGAAATATGTAGGGTTCATAGAATTACGGTTTCGTTTAAGTAACGGCGACAATGCATAAAAACAAACGTTTAAAAAAAATTAAAAATGGGTTCGAGAGAGTGGTATTTATTTTGTATAGGAGATTTACTTCAAAATTAAACTTATAATGGGTTTAATCTATATGCACGTATAAAATATTTAAGTTATTCAACTTATTATTATAGATTATTCAACTTCATATATGCATCGTTGTCCGGTATAGGTAACAATGCATTTGGTTTCAAGGCAATAACTGATGATATTTTGACATTGCCCGCAAGGATCAGTGTGTTGTGCAATACTTCTCCTGAAGTATTGTACAATGTTCCTTTTCTGACCTTGCGATGAGTAGGGGAAGATAAGTACAACATGTAACATCCTATTTCTTTTTTGTTTTTATTTTATTTTTATTTCAAACAAAATATATAATTTCCCATGTAATTTCATACAAACAAACAAATAATCCATTATTAATTTAAAATCCATGAGTATCTCAATTAGATGCTTAATACTCAAATTATAAGGTTCATAAATGTAGTAATAAAATGATAATTGGCATAGACTAGAGTTCAACATAAATAAATTTTCTAAAGCTGACCACTACTACTCCTAGGATTAAATGAGATGTTCGATCTATTCTTTTGAAAACTTTTCCGATTGTGCAAGTAGATTAGGAATGTCATCTGTCTAAAAGTAAGGTCATCTCCAAAATTTTTACCAATAAATAATAAATAGATAAATAAATAACAATAAATAAAACAGTACAATACCCACATAATTAATGGCGTTATTCCATTCAAATTGCCACGTATACAGTAACAAAGATAACAATACAATGTTTACGTAATTAATAACGTAAACATTAGTTCATCCAAAACAACAACCAAGAGGTACACTGAAAATACAAATATAATATTATGATATATGTATAATTAATAATAATAATTAATTCATACAATATTAAGATATCTACATCATTAATAACTAAGGGGTATAATAATAATAATAACAATACAACATGTTAATTCACCAAAAACGACAACCAGGAACAAGTAATGATATAATAACATTAATTCACCCAAACGACAACCAGAAGGCACATTGAAAATACAAATATAATATTATGACATCTATATAATTAATAATATTAATTAATCCATACAAACAACCTTACAATAGAATACCACGATATTTACATTATTAATAACATTAATTCACCCAAACAATTAAGAGGTACAATAATAAAAACAAGTACAATATCACATATTAATTCACCCCAAACTACCAGCACTAACTCCTTCTTGAATTCCTTCCTTTTTCTCTCTTAAACTCTTTTTTCTATATAGCAGAGCGATTTTGGATGGACGACGTCTGTTTTATTTTTTTTTCCTTTTTATCCGTAGAAATGGAGAACATTAAGCCAGGAGTGGGGAGGAGTGGGGATAGTTAAGTCGAAAGTGGGGAATGTGACATTTCAACCTAAGCCATTTATTTTTAACAGGTTGTCAAATGATGCTTTTATTATTATTATTATTATTATTATTACCAAAAATTAAAATCATATCATCAATGATTATCTCTTCTCCTAATAATGTAAAATTTAAAAATAAAATAAAATGACTAGGTGTTACACAACACGCAAGGAGTGACACCCTAAATCAATGGTTAATACATAAAGATGTGAAACAATTAGGTTGAATGAGTTTCTTATTTTATTAAGTAATTAATTATCTCAGGAAGACTTTTGAGACCAATTTTGCAACTCGCATTTTCACTCTCCATTTGTATTTCACGTTGGAGCTGATCCGGAAGTTGCTCACTTGCTCTGATAAGAATTTGAGTTTCTTTAATACTTCCACATTAGATGGATTTTGGCGCTTCTCTTGTGAAAAATAACTTTTAGGAGTTACGCCAAATCCTTTTCCCCTCATGCGACCAGAATATTTAGGAACATTAAACACTTTACTGAGAATATCCCTACAACTAGCTTTGTTGTACTCATGATTTTTTGAACTTTGTTTGAGATTCTCCTAAAATACACGTAGGATTAAAAAGATAAGTTCAATATCATTTTTAAAATATAATATTAAAAAATATTAAAGTGATAATATACTTACACAAAGTTCTCTTACTTTTTGAACGTTTTCGTTATCAACCACTTCATCCTTATTTACACGAGCTTCCTTCCACAAGATATGACGACTCAATGGTTGATCGGATTGGGTGTCTTGTAGCTATTCGTTAAGATCATAAAAAAAAATAACAATCGTGTAAAAATTTAAAATACGCTACAAATATGAATAATAAAACACAAATGCTAATAGATTAATCACTTACCTCAAACGCGAAGTCTGAACGTTTTGCTACAAATGTGCTCCATTCTTCATTGATATACAAGATTTATATATTTTTGAAGGTTCAACATTCATATTTCCTTCAGGATCTTTTAGATAGAAATTTGAGAGGTGAGATCTAAAACCCCGATGTATTTTCCTGGCAACTCTCAACACGTAATTCTTTCTCACCTTGTCAACAGCAAAAATAATTTGCAAACGAAAGAAATATATAGTTTGAGTAAAGTATTTTAATGGAAAAAATTACAACTAACAGAAAGGTGGATCAAAAAAGTTACTTGTATATCAGTCCACAATATATCTTTCGCATTATTCAACGCCTTATCTCTCCAATCGTCAATTGTGATGGGGATATTCTAACGAACAACAACCCCAATATAACTTACAAACATGAAGCTGTTGGGGTCAATTGGCTGACCACTCTCATTCCATCCAACCTAATAAACTCATATAGTAAGTACATGCTTTCAAAAAAGATAAAAAATAAACAGCAAACAAAATATAGTATACCTCAAATTTTATGCCACTACTCCTTGCTTTTATAATATTTTGCATGATGGTTGCACCATGTTTGACTTCATTTTCATAAGTCTTAGTGTTAACAACTTCATCATTTTGACTATATAAATCCTTGTTGGTATCCATTTATCTACAATAAGTTCAACATGCAGTTCAATATAACTTTAACAAGTTCAACATGCAGTAGTCTTAGTACGTAGCAGTATAAGTTCAACATGCATTTTAGTGACAACAAAAAATTAATAAATATAACACCTGAATAGTGAGAAGAAATATGTAGGGTTCTTAGGAGAAGGAACACCAAGAATGCGCAAAAATACGAACGGATAGAGTATGGTTCGTAGAAATACGTAATGAAGGTTATGTATTTCAATGAGAAAAGATGGTTCGTATGGTTCGCAATGGATAATAACACAGATGGAAATTAGCAATGAAGATGATAATGGAAATATGGTTCGCAATGGGATAATAACACAAATGATAGGGCTCATAATGAGAAGAACGATGAAGAGGAGGAGGACACTATCGTAGTGAAGTTTACGTAATGAAGAGGAAACTGAAGCGGTTTTCAGTTATATACAAAACCCTATTACAACGCTTTTTCGAAAGAGTGTTGTAAAAAACCTCCTTATTTTATTTTTTTAAAACTCTATTTCAACGCTTTTTTAGAAGCCTTTTCCAACGCTTGTCCAAAAGTGCTGTAAAAGACCTTATTATATTATTTTTTAGAAGCCTTTTACATCGCTTGTCCTCAAACACTTTAAAAGATCTATTTGTTTTTTTTATGGAATAGAGTTGTATTTTTAAAATCCTTTTACAACGCTTGTTGGAAAAGCGTTGTAACAGACCTTGTTATTTTATTTTTAAAAACCTTTTTACAGTGCTTGTGGGAAAAATGCTGTAAAAGACCTCCTTATTTTATTTTTAAAAGCCTTTTCACAGCTCTTGTGGAAAAAGTGCTGTAAAAGACCTCTTTGTTTTCTTATGTAATATGGCTATTTTTTTAAAAGACTTATACAACACTTGTTAGAAAAGCGCTGTAAAAGCCTTATTTTTAAAAGCCTTTTACAACGCTTTGGCTTTAAGTGATTTAAAAAACTCTTTTAACTTGGTATAAAACAAAACTTTGTGACCTCCTTATTTTATTTTAAAGGTTTTTATAGCGCTTATGGACATAACCGTTGTAAAATTACAAGTTTATATTCAGTTCAGTCCAAGTAAAATACCTATATTTGGATTTTTTTTCTCTCCAAATAATTAGTTAAATACCTATATAAATATATCAATGTTAAATTACATGATCAACTCATATTGGGATGATCAGTTCAAGATAAATTCCCAGCACTGAAATAAACCTTTTTCAAGTTCAATATAAGCTGAAAATTAGTTATGACAGGTCAGACGTACATTAAATTACATGAACTTATTATAAAACACTATGATCAAGCTAAATATAAGCAAAAAATAAATATAAGCAGAAAATCAAATACAGTTCAAGCTAAATAATAAAATGCTCAATTCTGGTAGATCAAACAATTAAATTACATGAACATAATTAAACACATTAAGATGCCCTTCTTCTTTTCCTGGTGGGATTCATATTTGTTTGTCCATTAACGATATGAAACGATGGATTAATCCAAATTCCCTCATCATGATCATCTATAAGATATAAACCATCATCAATTGAATCAATTTCATGTGGTTGTGATGTTGCAAGTAAAAGATCATTACCAACATCTTCATCATTATTGTTATCATCACTTATTTTACTGGTCGATAGGACAACAAACTATTTGTCATCAGCATGATCAGTGATATAAAACACTTGTTGAGCTTGCGACACTAAAATAAAAGGCTCGTCTTTGTTTCCCACCCTATTAAAATCGACAAGCAAGAACCCTGACTCATCAATCCAAACGCCATTATTATTATCGACCCACTTGCAACCAAATATGGGAACACGAAACATTGTGTAGTCTAACTCCCATATGCGCTCGATGACCCCAAAATATGGTAGATTTGCATATATTGGGTTTTTGTCTTTTGCACTTGAGACATCCATCGCTTCAACTACGAGAGTGACTCCGCTGATTTGCATAGTTGTCTGATCATCTTGTTCTTTGGTATAAAATGTATAGCCGTTAATTACATGACCGGTGTAAGAAAATACATGTAAACTCGAACGATTTTCTAGCCACCTCAATCTCTGTGAAATTAATCCGGGGTCTATATCAAAATTTGACTTTATGTGATTATTTAATCATGTTATAAAACTTCAATTGTGCTCTCAAGTTATCCAATTTTGATTCCTATTCATGTTCAAACTAGATAACTAATCCATTTGTATTGTCACATACGATTGAATCTCATCATCATTGTGCATAACATACAATTGTGCCTGCTCCCATTCTGTCCTTGATATAGCCATTAGTCTCCTTCCAATTATCCCTTCTCCTGATATTCTTCCCGAACGATGAGACATGGGAAGCCCTATGGATTCAATGTTGGACAAATATTCAGTACAAAATTCAACAGCTTCTTCGACAATGTACCGTTCAACCATACAACCTTCTAGTCGACTTCTACTTTTTGCTTACCCTTTTAATATTTTCATATATCGTTCTATCGGATACATCCATCTCATATAAGCTGGCCCTCAAAGTTGTGTCTCCTTAACAAAATGAACAATAAGGTGAACCATTATATCAAAAAACGAGGGTGGGAAATACATTTCAAGCTTACACAAAGTAACAACAATTTCTCTTTGCAACATCGGTAATTTAAGAGGATCAATCACTTTACTACAAATTTCCCTTGAGAAGAAATAAAATCTAGTTATTGCTCGTGGAACTTTTTCAGGTAAAATGGAACGTGTACCTTTTGGTAGCAAATGCTCCATTAGAATATGACAATCATGAGTCTTCAAACCTTTTAACTTGAGGTCTTTCATACAAACTAAATTTTTAATATTTGAAGAGTATCCTTCTAGAACTTTAACTTCTAGATAGAGTATGAGCGACTGAAGGTAGATATGTGTGATTTCCTTTCTTTACGGGACCCAATTCATTTCTTATTCCCATATTGACCAAGTCCAATCTTGCATTAATGCCATTTTTAGACTTTCATGGAACATTGAGTAACGTACCAATAACACTATCAAATACATTTTTTTCAATATGCATCACATCAAGGAAATGTCTTATATACAATGACTTCCAATATGGAAATTCAAAGAAAATTGACTTTTTCTTCCACCCAATTTTGACCAGCTCTCCCGCAAAAGGTTTGCCAAATTTATTGGTCAAACCTTGTACTTTTTAAAGTATTTTATATCCAGTCGGTGCTAAAGAAACTTTACCTTCCTCTGATTTTCCATTGAATGCATTTCTCCACCCACAGTATTGATGACTATAAGGTAAAAAATAAAAATCTACGATGTCCAAGAAATAAATTCTTCTTACAATGTTTCAACCTCATCCAATTTGTACTCTCTTCACATATATGACAAACACACTTACCTTTAATGCTATATCCTAATAAATTACCATATGCTGAAAGATCATTAATTGTGCCGAACGACATAGCCCTCAAATTGAATCACATTCTTTCTTATACCCATCATAAACTTCCCCACCTGTCTCCCACATATTTTTTAAATCTTCAATTAAAGGAGTCAAGTATACATCGATATCATTCCCCGATTGTTTGGGTCTAGAAATTAACAGAGACAACATCATAAACTTACACTTAATACATAACCATGGAGGTATGTTATAAATCAACAAAATCACATGCCACATGATGTGTGAGATGCTTTGAAGATCATGTGGAGAATTTGCATAGTGTTGAATTTTTCCATCTCTAATTCTTTCATTTGCATGCCATGTCAAGTGTTTTGAATCTTTTTCACTGCGATACATGCGCCTAAATCTTGGTTTTATAGGAAAATACCACACGACTTTTGTTAGAGTAGATTCTTGTAAAATAAATATTTTTTTTTTATAAAATTTAACTATTTTCATACATTTAATCAAGTTCATATCTAAATCAAGTTCATTTAATCAAGTTCATGTCAGATTACATTTCTACATTTTAATTTGAAGACACCCTTCTATACTCATGCCCACTTATATATAGAAGATAAGGAGGAATGTCTAATGGAATTTGAGTAATTTTAGAATTTAAATAGAGAAAACATAAATATAAAATTTTCGATCTGATTTGCACATAATTATAATCAGAACTTATTTAGTATATATAATATATCAAATAGATTCATTTTTATCCACAAAATTATAACTAAAATAAGAGTAGCAGTATATTAAAAGAAATTATTGAAAAATGACAAATAAAATATCTCATATAATAAAAATAAAAGTCATAATATTTTTTTTTAAAATACATTTTCAGTAACAACAAAAAAAGTTGAAATACATAAAATTGATGCATGTATTAATCACGCACTACAAAAAAATTGACCAATCGTGACATACAAAATGTGTCACTAAACGTTTAAAACTGTAGGTAAAAGTCAATAATACATTAAGTGACACTCAAATTTAGTGTCAAGTTTAAGGGGGCGTCCTGCTACACTTTGAGGACTGTCACTACATGTTTTTTGATTTCTGTCACTAAAAACTAGATAAATATAAATAAAGAATTAGTCTATTCCTACAGTATTGTCCGTCACTAAAACTTATTATTATTTATTGAATTAAATTTAAGTTATCTCCCTTCTAATTGTAATTCTAAATTATTAATACCAATAAATTAAATTTAAAATTTTAATTTATTAGTATTTTTATTAATTAATGCCATTGAAACATACAATAAAATATAATTTAATTTTACTAATTCTATTAAATAGTTACTATTTAATAGAATCATCACATATTTATAATAATTAATTGAGAAATACATGAAGAGTATGTACTATTGTTAGTTAAAAGACATGGAGGAGCCAAACCATTGATACTAAATATTATCTAGTATGCTGAATTTATTTGATAAATATTTTCTTATCTAAAAAGAAAAGATTATCACCGTTGAGGTTATATGCAAGACATGGGAATAACTTTCAACATTCTTAAGCTTCTCAACTTTAACAGAACCACTTTTTGAGACCTACAAAAATAATTTTTGTTAAGAGTGCAATATTTCTTTAAATAAACAAAATAATAGCGTAAACTATTGCATAAGAACATAATGTAATTGGGTTAAAGTGAAAGTATATGACAAACCTTTCCAATGTCATTGTGTCCCAAATCAACCAACATTTTCAGGAGCTGCACTGATAACTTTTCATCTTCTTCTAGAGTCTTTCCCCTTTTACATGTCCCAGCCAATGGACGGTTCACAATCTTCTTCGGTTCACGACAAGATCATGATAACTATTCACTTCTAATATTTTTTCCATTAAGATTTGTGATAAACATTTAAGTGACCAAGTAAGAAGTATCAATTAATTTAAAAATCTAATCTATGTACGAAAACATACATTCTAAATACGCGCACGAATCTCTGGACGAGAAGCAACCAAAATACATCCCCTAGCCTGTTTATAAAAAACATGATCATCATCAAAACATGAAAGAGATGAACATTGACTTTACCAAATGAAGTATTTTTATATGTTATATAGAAATGAACCTGCAAATAAGTCATATATGGACTTGGATTCACAACTCTCAATGCTCTATAGACTTCAAATGGATCAGCGAATGTTCTTCGTTCAAATCTCTAAGTTAATACAATCTGGAAAATATCTCCTGCTTTGATATGTTCTTTTGCCTGAAGGACTGCCTCCTTGTATGCATCAGATGCCATGTTTTATTCCTTTAAAGGAGTACCGAAATGACAAGTTTGCCAATGGTTTTGTAATTTGGGGAAATGGTTGAAGACTGCAAAAGTACTAGCCGATAACGACTGACGAATTCCAATTTGTTTTGGTACTCATAATAACTAATGAATGAAAGAAAGCTTAAAAAAAATCAGTATAAAATGTATTACCAACCAAGACAAGCAAAACCAGCAACTGATGAAGCCAAAACCAGCTTTTATACAATCCTCTCGCTTAACAATAACAGTAATATTATACTCAGAACAACCTTGTGCTATATAAAGCTCGGACATTTATATTTGCCTGTTTAATAACAAGTTTGATCATAAACAAGTTCAACGAAATAACAAAATATACAACAACAAAAACTAACCTAAGTAATATCTTGTCATACTAATAAGATGAACATAGTTTCCAAACCTTAGCCAATACATTGAAAAGGGTGGCACTAACTCTAGGAGTGCTGGCCGTTTTCTGGCCAACATCATCCAAAATGCTACAATTTGGGATAACCGCAACCTGAGAGGTTCTACATAAATTAGAATGTAATAAATGTAAAAAAATAGCTTAACAAACATTAAATTTTAATAGCATTCAATTACATATACCAATTTAGTAAAAACATTTCAGAATGTAATAAAGTGAATAAAACTAATAAAATATGTTATGAAAAATAAACTAAAATCATATTATGATAGAGATAAAATTAACAAAAGGATTATTAGAGCACAGTTGGAATTTGTTCTTCACTTGCCATTATTAGAGACAAGTTAGAGGGCTAGAGGAGAATCACTAATTGAACCAACAGAACAAAGTGGAAGAGAATCACTGATTAAAACTCCAATCACAAATCTCAACCCTCCCATATTTTAGTTCCATCAAGCATCACTAATGAGCCAAAACGAGACTTAAGGGTTTGTTTGGATTGGGTTATTTGAACTTTATCTACTGAGATAAACACTTAAAAGACTATTTGAGAGAGCTTATGAAAATAAGCTATATAGTTCAACTTTATTTTATCTTTTGTTACATAAATAGCATATACATAAGCACTTATATGATATGCATTTAAACTATTAAGTACTTGGCTAAAATGTTAATCCAAATAGGGACTTATAATCAAAATCATAAGTATAAAACTTACAATCTTCCTAAATACGTATCTAATTCCAACAGAATCATAAGCATGCCAAACCAAAAACATACAAATTAGTTGAACATATATTTATGCAACATTATATTATACCATAATTCATATCATATCATATCACATCCCTGAATTGCATAGAACATAATAATAAAATCACCTGAGTTGAAAAAGGACTAGTAAAGGTATTAAATGAGTGTGATTTGAGTGTTCGTGGCAATGGCATGGTGTCATGTTGTGGAGGAGGAGCTGAATTTTTATCATCCATAATTGATTTGGCTTTATGAGCCAATACACCCCAAAAACCAAACTTGGTGTTGTCATTTCCATAAGCATCAAAACTCTGCATCAATGCATTCATTCGTTCATTATATTCAATCTACAATTTATATTTCATTTGCTCAAATCTCTATATCATCTAAAATTTTATATACATAACACGATTCAATAGTCAAATTGATTAATTTCCTATTTTACAATAAAAATATTGATCTGTATATAAAATAAAGAGACGAAAACATAAATAAAGAGAAATTGAGCATCGAATACCGTAGATCTTTGATGTTCAGGATGAGAGAATTTGTCAAAAGCGAAGGAAAGAGCAGGTTGACGATTACGAGAAGCAGAAGCTTTGATGTTTGATGATCTTTGATGATCTTTGATGTTTTGTATTGAAGCAAACCATAACTAGATCCTCTATAAAATACTCTTTTATCCCTTACCAGTCTCATTGTATCGGTGATCAGTCATTAAAATCTAGATTGTGTATTTTATTACAATCAAACCATGGATCATTGAAAAGCAGAGAAATTAATAATTCCCTCAAACTGTATGTATTTCAATTCTGAAAAGTGCTTGACATGGTACTGAAATTATTTAAATTGAATTTTAGAAGTCAAAAGCATTGTACCGGTGCCCTATGTGCTCTTAGCAGATATATGGCTTTGCTCTTACAGTTGCTGCACAAGTTTTAGTGATAACGAGCGTCCAATTCCTTCATAACTTTGCAAGAGCAAAATGAACAAATTGATACATTAAACTTGACCTAAGAGGAACGGAAGGGGTAATCAAAAGAATTAGTAATTTATCACTAAAAATTGATATATAGAAGGTTTCGCCAAAGGCAAACACTATCCATACCCATTACCAGTAGAAGACAGGAAGACCATATATTGGCCAAGCAAATACTTCACCATAGGTAGTGGAATAGCAGCTTCTTCATCAATAACCAATAATTCAACTTGCGAAAGCTTTTCATTTTCATGTGGCAGTATATACTGAAAGAAATTAGGATGAAAAGCTAGGCCATAATTAATTTTCGATTGATCGAACCTCACTGTAGTAAGTTTGCCATCAACCGAAGTTGAAAAACAAAACTGCATGAATTTGATGTCACAATAACTTATCAATCAAACATTCACTACAACAGATTCTAGAATGCCTCAAAATAAAAATTCAAATGTAGAGAGACGGTGATACATGACCTTATTTCCATTCAAATCCCATACCTATATGTATCACTCGTCAAATCTTAATAATTAAAGATATACATTCATATAGCTATAATCTACAATAGATTGGGAAAAAAAATATGTTACCTTTATTAACTTATCATCTCCACAAGTTACAAAGCATAGCTTATTGTTTGGATATGAAAATCCCAAGTCATCAACACCACCATCATGAGCATCAATCTATAATGAAATAAAAACATTTAGTAAGCAATTTAAAAAGTATATATATTGTATTAGATTCATATATTACTTTTTTTGGAACAGAACATGCCTCCACATGTTGCTTTATGTCATTAGGTGCTTGATATGTATACAAATGAACCAAATGTTTTGAAAAATCAATTCCTGAATAGACTATTATTTATCTACTCTTTGGGTGTATGATTCTATGGTATAGCAGTAATTAATTTAATACTACATTTTGAAAGCATAGGTCTTCAAATCACAAAATGAAGACCTAGAGTCTTCTAGCAAGTTAATGCTGTAAAGAAATCTTTGCTAGTTCAGTCATAGATTTAGCAAAAAAGGCAAAAGAGAGTCAAGAAAAGGGCAAAAATCAATGCCAAAAAGAGCTACTATTTGTTTCAAGAAATGTTGCATTCAGAGTGTAAGAGGAATTATAGAAACAAAAGCATTGAAATGGGAATGATTGAACTAGCCTTAGATGGATTGAATGGCAAAAATTAATATCCTGTAAGAGGAATTAAAAATCAAACAAAGAAGAAGTCATCCCTAATTAAGAATCAAGTCTGAAAGGCTTTAAATCACTCTAATCAAATTAAAATACAAGATATTGTCCGATATTTAACAAATACTTCAAATAAATCACACCTGAGTCTGATTTTTAACAAATACTCTCATGTCAACCTTCTTGTGTTTCTTACAGTACCTAAATCATGCATCAAACCAACTAACAAAAGGACTAATATCATGATAAAACAGAAAAACAAATTAAACACATATACAAAGGATAGTGAACACACTGTTTGAGGCTCCCTGAGGTGAACAACTATCTTGTTAACATTCTTGTGTTTGTCATCAATCCAAGAATTGTAGAACCTTACAATGTTATTGTGCTTCAACGACCTCAATAGATGCACTTTGAATACAGCCTCACTAGTTTGTCCGATGATTGTAATACCTCATCAATCCGAACTTGGCTCCACCCAACTTCGAGTCCGTTTCCTTCATCAAATGCCTTAAAACTAATTAACCACAAATTAAGGAAAATATATACAAAAATTTCGAATGGCTGACGCATTTGAATCATAGAGTTTTTCGGGAGGAATCATAGAGTTTAGAGAGATAAAAAGACATCAGAGAAAATGAACCCTAATCCAAAAATCAGGATAATGTGTCGTGTGAATGAATCGCAAAAGCAGAACAAATCGCAAAAACAGAACAAATCGCAAACCCACAACCTCATTCAGCAAATCGCGAAAAAATGACACTTAACAAGTAAGATTACCAAAATAAAATTGATATCGCAAATTGAAATGTTTTGGAAAGAGAATAGAACTTACTTGTTACTGCAAATCGTAAAGTGAAATGAGAGAGATGAATTTAGGATTGTTCGAAATTGAATTTAGGAGTTTTGGGGATTAGGGTTAGTTGAAGATAGTAGAGAGAAAATAATTTGAGAAATACAAAGAAAAAGAAAAGATTTCTCAAGTGTTTGATGTAGTTGCAGCGATGATGATATATTTTGTTCCCCTTTTGAGATTGAGCTCCAGCGATGATGAGTGAACTTACCAGCTTAGCTTATCATTTTATCATTCTATCATTCTATCACCCAGAGATATTTCTCAAGTGTTTGTACAAGACTAAATGGGCAAAAACTTATTGTGTATTTAATTTTTTTTTACATAATATGTTTATAATAGCGACACTTTAATTGTAGCTAAAGGTAGCTTTAGTGACAGATAAAAAAATATCACAAAAATCTGAGTGTCACGGTAGATACTTTTTTTTGTAGTGACGAACCATCAACTGAATTCTTGTTGCAAGATGCCAAACATATCAGTTGGAGAGATATCCATAACTATTAATTAAATTGATTTTATTCAACAAAGTAACATATTGCCTTGTGAAAACACAAAATATGTATACATAAAGAGATCAAAGAAACACGTAAATAACAACAAATATGTCAACAACTTGATAATCTATGTGTTTGAATTTGACTAAATCAATCCACTCAAATATGGGACGCCAGTTGGAGGAATCCAATCATCCCCAGTCAAGAAGTTAGACACAGTGAAATTAGCAGCATCAGTTGCATTAATAACATGATAGCCAGGCCATGTCACTCGATTCACAGTGCTTGAACCTGATCCTCTGTTATTATATTCTGCATAGTACAAAGTGCTCAACGCAAAAGTACCATTCCAATCATGCCAACCAGCAGGATTTATGAAACTATCAATGAAAGATTGCATAAAAATTGTCCTTGAGTATTCCTTCCAGGGTCTCCCAAGGTATGTTTGAACAGTTCCAACTTTAGGAGCCAAATCGTCAGCTGGTTTAATAGTTGCATTCTGTATAGAAGTTCCAGTGTTTTGATTTGGGTCAGTTCGACCTTGAGCTGTGATGGTGTTGAATTGTCCAGTGAGAGGAAGGCGGGGATAAATGTTACAATTTTGCAAAACAACAGCTGCATTTCCAAAAATGAAGTCAACTGTTCCATAAATATCACATTCTCTATAAAATTGTCTTAAAGAATGTGTATACAATGTGTCTTGATATCCTTCAAAGCTACAACTATAGAAAGTCGACATATCTGCTCCACTTCTCAATGCAACTGCTTGGTGTTTTCCTGCTCCTGCTGTATTCCGAAATGTTATGTTCACTGCCACAAAACCTTGACCAACCACCGCTGAAAATCCACGTTAAACATCAAGTTAGTAAAAATTTTGATCTATAAATTATCTTCATGCATGCTCTTTGGCAATCGATTTTTTTAAAAAAAATTTAATTACACTTTTGCTTACCAAATGTGGCTGAGTTGAATGTTGTGAAACCATCAACAACATTGTGATTTCCTGTGATAATTGTTCTATTGATTCCTTCTCCCACAAGCATCAAGTACTTTTTCTTTTTGTCTATAGATACATATTCTTGATACACACCTTCAATGATAAAAATGAAAAAGTATCCATCACTGGCAACGGTGTTATTCGGCGCAGCAGCTATTGCGTCGTTGATAGTTGTAAAGTTTCCACTTCCATCTTTACTAACAACCACAACATCACTCACCACAATACTATCTTCATCAGTGGTAGTTTGAAGTAGTTTTCTCCCATGGTGTCTAGCTGAATCATAAATAGTACGTGATTTGTTTGACATCTTTAATGGTAAATGTCCATTTTTGAAGTTCAAATGTCTACCATTTTGTGGCCATGATGTTCTTATTTTATTCTCAGGCACCCAACCTTTTTTGAACAAGGCTAGAGTTACACTATGAAGCTTTATATCATCAGAGAGAGATGATGATAAATCATTCTTCACTCTTTGATCAGAACTTATAGTGTTTAGACCATCCAAACATGTTTGTTGGTTAGTCAAAACGGCACTAAGAAAAGTTTCAAAATCTTCGGCTTGAGAATTTGGAAGAACATTACTAGATTGATTTGCTGTGGTATAAGTGTTTGATAAATATTCAAAACTTAAGTCAGCAAGAAATCGACAATCTTCTAGAGCACGGATTGTGGATTGAGACAATGATGAACTACTTTGAAGATATGAGTTTATTGAGTTAATGAATTTACGAGATTGTGATAAGGATTTTCGAATAGAAATACGACTATAATCATAGATATTTCCATTTTGATTAGCAAGTACATTTTTACAATAAGTTGGATTTATGGTAAAACTGCAAATGGTTTCTAGTGAAACACCATTTGCTAATGATATAAATAACAACATGGAAAGAAGAAAAACAGTGATTTTGTGTTTGGAAGCCATTGGTATTTGAATCAGTGAATTAATAGTTGTTGTTATTAATGCAACTAAAGAAGAATGAATATAAGGAGTATGGCTTGTAGGGTTTATATAGAGTGATAGGATTTTATAGCATTATAATTATTATAGGATTTGAAGGAAGAAGTCAAACTAGTTTCAAGAAGGAATTTGTCTCTGTATCTTTGATGTTCATGTTTTGGCTACCGCTAATACATTCACCAACAACCAACCTTCTATTGTGAAATGTTTAATTAATTTATTTTATTAGGAACTTAAAAGAAATATAAATATTCATCAAGTGCAATGTAACAGTGCGTATATGCATAAATTCCTTAGGATTATATTTATTTGTTTATGTCCATAAGGTTAGTTTGCTACACGATTTATCTTATAGCCGTGATTTATTATTTTAAATTATAGTTTAGTTTTCAAACTGCGTGGTTGGTTGCCAACAATCACACGACACAAATGAAAGATTTTCGACGAGACTAAATAAACGTGGATGCATATATTGTTTCTTGACTTTTTTTTTTTGTTTTGTGAAAGCATTTTTTATGACCTACGGTGATAAAACCACAAATGTGATGTGTATATAAGTAATAAACCTTGATTAAAAAAAAACATCAGTAATAAACCTTGATTAAAAAAAAAGTTTAATCTTCAGAAATTTAATGGTACAATAAAAATAGAGTGTATTTTGGTATTATAACTTTTTTATCAATAATTTTCTTTAATTTGTTTATATATACATTATTATATTATTTATTAAAATTAATTAAATTAAGAGTTTTAGTACATAAATGAGATATCACTCAACTATTAGTTATTTAATTTTGATAATATCAAAATATTTTAATTTTTAAATGTCCTATAGAAGTCCTTTAATTTTCATATCAATAGTGTAAAATAATTTATACAGTCCTTTAATTTTCATATCAATAGTGTAAAATAATTTATACAGTTGATATATCATAATCTATCATGCGAGTGATATTAATAGTAAATATTGAAAAAATCAAATATTATTAATAATTCAATAATAAAGAGTGGTTAGTATTTCATATTGTGATATTGACAATAAGTTTAAATTAAATTCTAAAAACTACATCGATGATAGATAGACTGTCAATGTGATATGTACTAGTTTAATTTGCAAGATTAATATTTTGATTTGATTTCTGTGGGTTTTTTATTTTCTTAATCGTGATGTTTATAATTTCAAAATATGAGTAGATAAAATCTCAACTATTATTAATTTAACATTTGAATAAATAAAAGGTTTTTTTGTTGTTGTCAAAACAGAGTAATACGAATGCAAACGCCAGCGTGCAGATGTGCTTAGTTTGTTAAAAGATATATATACTATTTCATTGGTCATTTTTGTACCCAAAGGGACTGGCGTAGATGATGAAAAGAAATTTTGGGTGGTTTAATTCTTAGGAATTTTAATATATAAATAAAAAATATAATATTTCATTGTATATAAGAATTTTAAGCTGTTAATTTATAAAAATATATTAGAGAGGTAGTAGATACACAAATTTGTAAATTTGATCTCTTCTAATTTTAAAATTGGAGCATTATAAAAAAAATATTAAGTTACATCTGTGATCCCTTAACTTAATTTCAGGTAACGTTTTAGTCATTTATCTCTTTTTTTTTCCCGAGTTAGTCTTTTATTTTAATTTTAAGTGACAATTTGATATTTTATGTTTTAAAATTTCAACAATGTTATCATTTTTATACAAAAATTCAAAAAAAAAATTCAAATTTTCAACCAAAATCCATAAAATTAATAATCATCTTCAATATAATGCAAATGTTATCAAATTCATAACTCAAATACTCAAATACACTCATATTTTCATCTCCAACAACATCAAATAAAGAATGAAAATATGAGTTTATTTCAAGATTTAAGATATGAATTTGATTAAATTTGTATTTTATTGAAGATGGTAATGAATTTTATTGGTTTTGTTTGAAAAAATTGATGATTTTTTTGAATTTTTGTAAAAAAATAGGACAACATTGTTGAAATTTTAAAATATAAAATATCAAATTGTCATTTAAATTTAAAATAAATGACCAACTCGGGAAAACAAAAAGATAAAGGACTAAAACGTTACTTGAAATTAAGTTAAGGGATTGCGGATGTAATTTAGCCTACAAAAAAAAAAAAAATACAATTTTAATAATTAAAAAATTTGGCAAAATAAATTTTAGTCCATACACTACGCCAAAAATGACATTTAACAGCACCCATTTTACAGTGCTTGCTAAACACAAGCGTTGTTGTAAATATATTTTAAAAATAACATAGCCTTTTACAACGCATTTTTGACAAGCACTGTAAAAAAAACGCTGTTGTAGGGTATATAACGTTTGCGCATAATGTTATAAGGCTTTTACGTCGCTTTTCACAAAAGCGCTGTAAAAATGAAGTGCTTTCGTGTATTACTTTACAGCGCTTTTTCCACAAGCACGGTAAAATACATGCACTTTCATTCAATTTAACTACCTATTACAGCGCTTTTTTCACAAGCGCTGTAAAATACATGTGCTTTAAAATAATTGAACCACCTATTACAGCGCTTTTTTCAAAAGATCCAAATAGAGTAGTTTGTCCTTATTTAAAATGTTGTTTTGGAAAATGTGTTAGAGAAGATGAATTAGAAGGACATCTAGTATGTAATGGAATTGATCAAAGCTACATATGTTGGATAAGACATGGTGAGTAAAAAAAAGGAAACATTAATTTTGAGAATAGTTCGACATATACTTCAACTGACTTCGATACAGATACATATGAGTTGGACCGAGTTGATGAGATCGCAAAAGCAGTTGAAGAAGATCTTCGAGATTGTCCTAAAATGTTTGAAAGTTTGTTGAGTGATGCAGAGAAAGAATTATATAATGGTTGTACTAAATTCACAAGACTGTCGATGATATTAAAGTTGTACAACTTAAAAGCGGGTAATGGATGGTCTGATAAAAGCTTTATAGAATTATTAACACTCATAAAAGATATGTTGCCAGATGATAATGAACTTCCCAGTCGAACCTACGAGGCTAAACGGATTTTGTGTTCTATTGGCATGAGTTACGAAAGGATTCATGTGAGTCCTAACGATTGCATTTTATTTTGAAATGAATATGAACTACTTAAGGCGTATCTAAAATGCAATGGTTCTCGATATAAGAAGAAAGAATCTACTCCTGCAAAAGTCGTGTGGTATTTTTCTATAATACCAAGATTTAGGCGCATGTATTGCAATGAAGAAGATTCAAAACACTTGACATTGCATGTAGATGAAAGAATTAGAGATGGAATGTTTCGACACCCTATAGATTCCCCACAATGGGCAAAAATTGATCACGAGTATCTTGAATTCAGGATAGAGTCAAGAAATCTAAGACTTGCACTTTCTACTGATGGAATGAATCCACATGGTCTTCAAAGCATCTCACATAGCACGTGGCCTGTGATTTTGGTAATATATAACCTACCTCCATGGTTATGTATGAAGCGTAAGTTTATGATGTTGTCTCTGTTAATTTCTGGTCATAAACAACCGGGGAATGATATCTACGTATACTTGACTCCTCTAATCGAAGATTTAAAACGTATGTGGGAGACAGGTGTGGGAGACAGGTGTGGAAGTTTATGATGGGTATAAGAAAGAATGTTTCAATTTGAGGGCTATGTTGTTCGACTCAATTAATGATTTTACAGCATATGGTAATTTATCAGGATATAGCATTAAAGGTCAGTGTGCATGTCCTATATGTGAAGAGAGTACAAATTGGATGCGGTTGAAACATTGTAAGAAGAATGTGTTTCTTGGACATCTTAGGTTTTTACCTTATAGTCATCAGTATCGTGGGTGGAGAAATGCATTCAATGGAAAATCAGAGGAAGGTAAAGCTCCTTTAGCACCGACTGGATATCAAATACTTGAAAAAGTACAAGGTTTGACCAATAAATTTGGCAAACCTTTTGCGGGAGAGCTGGTCAAAACTGGGTGGAAGAAAAAGTCAATTTTCTTTGAATTGCCATATTGGAAGTCATTGTATATAAGACTTTTCCTCGATGTGATGCATATTGAAAAAAATGTATTTGATAGTGTTATTGGTACGTTACTCAATGTTCCATGAAAGTCTAAAAATGGCATCAATGCAAGATTGGACTTGGTCGATATGGGAATAAGAAATGAATTGGGTCCCGTAAAGAAAGGAAATCGCACATATCTACCTTCAGTCGCTCATACTATATCTAGAAGTTAAAGTTCTAGAAGGATACTCTTCAAACATTAAAAATTTAGTTTGTATGAAAGACCTCCAGTTAAAAGGTTTGAAGACCCATGATTGTCATATTCTAATGGAGCATTTGCTACCAAAAGGTACACGTTCCATTTTACATGAAAAAGTTCCACGAGCAATAACTAGATTATATTTCTTCTCAAGGGAAATTTGTAGTAAAGTGATCGATCCTCTGAAATTACTGACGTTGCAAAGTGAAATTGTTGTTACTTTGTGTAAGCTTGAAATGTATTTCCCACCCTCGTTTTTTGATATAATGGTTCACCTTATTGTTCATTTTGTTAAGGAGACACCACTTTGTGGGCCAGCTTAAATGAGATGGATGTATCCGATAGAACGATATATGAAAATATTAAAAGGGTAAGCAAAAAGTAGAAGTCCACTAGAAGTCAATTTTCTTTGAATTGCCATATTGGAAGTCATTGTATATAAGACATTTCCTCGATGTGATGCATATTGAAAAAAATGTATTTGATAGTGTTATTGGTACGTTACTCAATGTTCTAGGAAAGTCTAAAGATGGCATCAACGCAAGATTGGACTTGGTCGATATGGGAATAAGAAATGAATTGGCTCCAGTTAAGAAAGGATATCGCACTTATCTACCTCCAGCCGCTCATACTCTATCCAGAAAGGAAAAAATTGTTTATGTAAATTTCTACACGAAGTTAAAGTTTCAGAAGGATACTCTTCAAACATTAAAAATTTGGTTTGTATGAAAGACCTCAAGTTAAAAGGTTTGAAGACCCATGATTGTCATATTCTAATGGAGCATTTGCTACCAATAGGTATACGTTCCATTTTACCCGAAAAAGTTCGACTAGCCTTAACTAGATTATGTTTCTTCTTCAGGAAAATTTGTAGTAAAGTGATCGACCCTCAAAAATTTCCGACATTGCAGAGGGAAATTGGTGTTACTTTGTGTGAGCTTAAAATGTGTTTCCCACCATCATTTTTTGATATAATGGTTCAACTTACTGTTCATCTGGTTAAGGAGACACAACTTTATGGGCCAGCTTATATGAGATGGATGTATCCGATAGAACGATATATGAAAATATTAAAAGGGTACGTAAAAAGTAGAAGTCGACCAGAAGGTTGTATTGCTGAACGATACATTGTTGAAGAGGCTGCTGAATTTTGTACTGAATATATGTCCAATGTTGAATCCATAGGGCTTTCCATGTCTCGTCATTCGGGAAGAATATCAGGAGAAGGGATAATTGGAAGGAGACTACTGACTATATCAAGGACAAAATGGGAGCAGACACAATTGTATGTTCTGCACAATGATGATGAGGTTCAACCGTATGTTACAATACACATGGATCAGTTATCTCGTTTGAACATGAATAGGAATCTAAATTGGATAACTCGAGAGCACAATCGAAGTTTTATAACATGGTTAAAAAATCACATAAAGTCAAAATTTCATATAGACCCTAGATCAATTTCAAAGAGATTGAGGTGGCCAGCAAATGGTCCGAGCTTACATGTCTTTTCTTACACTGGTTACGTTATTAACGGTTACACATTTTATACCAAATAACAAGATAATCAGACCACTATGCAAAATAGTGGAGTCACTCTCGTACCTGAAGCGATGCATGTCTCAAGTGCAAAAGGCAAAAACCCAATATATGCAAATCTATCATATTTTGGGGTTATCAAGCGCATATGGGAGTTAGACTACACAATGTTTCGTGTTCTCATATTTGGTTGCAAGTGGGTCGATAATAATAATGGCGTTTGAATTGATGAGTCAGGATTCTTGCTTGTCGATTTTAATAGGGTGGGATACAAAGACGAGCCTTTTATTTTAGCATCGCAAGCTCAACAAGTGTTGTATGTCACTGATCCTTCTGATGATAAATGGTCTGTTGTACTATCGACTAATAAAATAAGTGATGATAACAATAATGATGAAGATGTTGGTAATGATCTTTTATTTGCAACATCACAACAACCACTTAAAATTGATTCAACTGATGATGGTTTATATCTTAGAGATGATCATGATGAGGGAATTTGGATTAATCCATCGTTTCGTATTGTAAATGGACAAACAAATATGAATCCCACCAGGAAAAGAAGAAGGGCATCTTAATGTACATGTTTAATTGTTTTATATAAGCCATGCATGTAATCTGAATTATTGTGATAAATATGCATGTGATTTGAATTATTGTGATAAATATGCATGTAATCTGAATTATTGTGATAAATATGCATGTAATCTGAATTATTGTGATATATATGCATGTAATTTGAATTGAGTGTTTTATACTAATATGGCATAATAGCAACAGATTTCATATTAGAAGCTTTTGGAATCAAACCATACATACCAGCATATTTGGATCCTAGTTATAACATCTCACAGTTTGCTACTGGTGTCTCTTTTGCTTCTGCTGCTACTGGTTATGATAATGCCACTTATATAATATAAATTAAGTGCCATCGAACATATTGCATAATCGATTGGCACATCGACTTTAACTAAATATCCGAGTTACTGGGACAAGTCAAGTTGATTGGCAATTCGATTGGAATAAATGCCTGTGTTACAGTCATCCAATATTGAACCCAAATAAAACAAACACAAAAATAACATACTAAGGCCTTTTACAGCGCATTTTTTAAAAAGCGCAGTAAAAAACCCTTTTAAAAATAAAATAAAGAGACATTTTACAGCGCTTATCTGAAGAAGCGTTGTAAACATAACATTCATATAAATTCCCATATGTTTTTGGAGTATATTTTTAGACACTTAAAAACTTTATTTTTTATTTTTTTTTAGATGTTTTTATTCTAAGTGACTTAAGAGTAAGAAAAAAACTCTCAAAATAAAATTTTTGTGAGCTCAAATTACTTTTAATACATAAATGACTATAGAATAAACATAAAGGAAACAAATTTAATTAAGTAAAAAAAAAGTGTTACACTCACTTAAAAAGATAAACATTATTTATAACCAAAAAACTGAACCTTAATCATAGCAAATACAATAATGAATAATGTATATTGCTATTGTTGTTTCTTTTAGATCGCGTAAATATTTATACATTTTTGTGAATATATGTCTAGACTTGTAATATATCAGTTTGATTTAAAAGAGATTTAAAAAAATTCAAAATAATACAAATATAATCAATTTAGTTGTTTGATTTTTGTAATATAATTTTTCTAGGGTGTTGAGGTGGAGATTGAATTGTGAAAGAGTAAGCTTTGATGTTTGTGAAGAAGATGCATAAAAGGAGAAGAGTTTGGTGAAGAGAAAGAGATTTTGGTGGTGACCAGTTACTACTATATGGGTTTTGCAGGTTGAGCTTGTTTAAAAAATAACATAACAAAACACAAAAATAACATAACAAAACAATAAGGCCTTTTACAGTGCTCATTTAAAAAAGAGTTGTAAAAGGCTTTAAAAAAACATTCATATAACATAATAAAATAAGGAGGTCTATTACAGCGCTTGTTCAAATAAGCGCTGTAAAAGACCCTTTTAAAAATAAAATAAAGAGACATTTTATAGCGCTTATTTGAAAAAGCGCTGTAAAAAGCTTTAAAAATAACATTCATCAGACACCTAACAGGATTTTCTTCAAACACCTTGTACGCATCATGAGAATCCCCAAAAACACATTGTTAACAAAAAATCAGACTCAAACCCATTTTTCACAACATGTCAATGAACTTGAAGACCAAGTTTCGAACCACTTATCGACGAATTAACACACGACTTAAGAAGGAAAGGGAATGTAAAGAGATAAAAAGGGTGTTGAGGTGGAGATTGAATTCTGAGAGAGTAAGCTTTGATGTTTGTGAAGAAGAGTTTGGTGAAGAGGAAGTGATTTTGGTGGTGACCAGTTATTACTATGTGGGTTTTGCATGTTGAGCTTGTTTAAAAAATAACATAACAAAACACAAAATTAACATAACAAAACAATATGGCCTTTTACAACGCTCATTTAAAAAAGCGCTGTAAAAGGCTTTAAAAAAACATTCATATAACATAATAAAACAAGGAGATCTATTACAACGCTTGTTCAAATAAGCGCTGTACAAGACTCTTTTAAAAATAAAATAATGAGACCTTTTACAACGCTTATTTGAACAAACGCTATAAAAGGCTTTAAAAAATATTATATAACATAATAAAACAATGAGGTCTTTTACAGCGCTTATTGGGAAAAGCGCTGTAAAAGAGCCTTTTAAAAAATTAAATAAGGACGCCTTTTAGAGCGCTTTCCTAACAAGCGCTGTAAAAGGCTTAGGCCTTTTAGAGCGATTTTGGAAAAAGCGTTGTAAAAGGGTTATAAAAAAGCGTTGTAAAAGGGTTTTATATATAACAGTAACCACTTCAGTTTCCTCTTCATTACGTAAACTTCACTATCATCTCAACCTTCATCGTTCTTTTCTTCTTTTGCAAACCCTATAATCCCGTCCATTACGAACCGTATTTCCACGATCATCTCCTTCATTTCGAACCTTATTTCCATCCAAGATCATCTCTCCCATTGCACACAATATATTTTCATTGAAATACGTAACCCTCATTACGTATTTCTTCAAACCGTTTTTTTTGTGAACCATATTTCTATGAACTTTCTGTGAACCCTCTTTTCTTCGCATTTCATCTTTCTTCGAACCATTATTCAGGCATTGATGTTATTAGTTTTTTGTAATCATTAAAATGCATGTTGAGCTTGTTTAAGATATACTGATACATGTTGAGCTTGTTTAGAATAATGCTTGATGCATGTTGAGCTTGTTGATGTTATACTAAACTGCATGTTGAACTTGTTGTAGTTAAATGGATACAAACAAAGATTTAGAATGTCAAAATGAAGAAGTTGGCACCACTAAGACTTATGAAAATGAAGTCAAACGTGGTGCAACTATAATGCAAAACGTGATTAAAGCAAGGAGCAATGCCAACAAGTTTGAGGTTATACTATACTATACTATACTCTGTTTGCTGTGTATTTTTTTTTTTATCTTTTTTTAATAGCATGTACTTACTATATGAGTTTATTAGGTTGGCTGGAATGAGAGTGGTCAGCCAATTGACCCCAACTACTCTATGTTTGTAAGCTATATTGGGGCTATTGTTCGTCAAAATATCCCAATTACGATTGACGATTGGAGAGATAAGGCGTTGAAGGATGCCAAAGATATAATATGGAATGACATTCAAGTAAATTTTTTGATCCACTCTTTTGTCATTTATAATTTTTTTCATTGAGATACTTTACTTATAATTTTTTTCATTAATGCAGACGACTTTTGTTCTTGATGAGGGACGAAAGAGTTATGTTTTGAGAGTTGATGGGAAGATCCATCATGGATTTAGATCTCATCTCTCAAATCTTTATTTTGTTTATGATCTTAACGAATAGCGAAAAGACACCTAAGCCGATCAACCCTTGGGTCGTCATATATTATGGAAGGAAGCACGTGTTAATAAAGATGGAGTGGTTGATAATGAAAATGTCAAAAAAAGTAGTAGAACTTTGTGTAAGTATATTATCACTTTAATATTTTTTAATATTGTATTTATCACTTGAATACTTTTTAATATTATATTTTAAAAATGCTATTGAACTTATCTTTTTAATGTTACATGTATTTTAGGAGATTATCGAACAAAGTTCTAAAAATCAGGAGGGCAACAAGAATACTTGCAGGGACATTCTTGGTAAAGTGTTTAATGTCCCTGACTATTCCGTTCGGGTTAGGGGGAAAGGATTTGGCGTAACTCCCAAAAGCTTTTTTCCTCAAGAGAAGCGCCGAAAAGTATTCCCAAGGTAATTAATTACTTACTTGCTTATGTAATTACTTATGTATTAAACAAACTTATATATTAACAGTACTTATGTTTTAACTATTGATTTAGGGTGTCACTCCATGTGTCCTATACTTGTCCTCGCCTACTCATCGGAAGGTGGGAAAAGGAAAATTGTACAATACTTCGGGAGAAGTATTGCACAATACTCCGATCCCTGCGGGCCATATCAAAGTATCGCCTATTGTTGCTTTTGAACCAACGCACCATTGCCCATACCAGACAACGATGGAGATATGTAGTTATTGGGTGACGCTATTGGTAGTTACGTGGCATGGCCCATAAACCTTGTTGCCCTCGATAAGGTATATTTAATTAATTGAAATGTATGTTTAATTTATATGTATATTTAATTGCTGATTTTTTTCCGCTCCTAACTTTAATTTCACATTTATATTTAGATGCTGAAAATTAAGCCTAAAGGGAATGATAAAAAGATTCCAAGAAATGAATCAGTTACATCTCCAGAAAAGGTTTGTCACATTTATTGCCTAAGGTTTGTCATTTTTTCAGATTCAATAAACTAACATTTTACCTCATTTTTGTAGGTCCAAATAAATAAACCACCCGTACAGCCAAAATAATATAGCAGACCTCAAAAATTGGAGGTTAATAGAGCCGCCAAATCACAAAGGTTGGAGGGTAATAAAGCTGCCAAACTTGCAGCAAGAAAAAAACTGGATCGGGGAAAATCGATCATTGTTGCTGCTCCTAAAATAAGTCAGCCATGCCTTGGTAAATACGGGGCGTGTCTTGACATCCAAGTAAAAAAGAACATGGGCAGTAGCGACGATTCGCACATCGTACCCATGACTAAAGATATATTCAGAGATGAGTATGATGAATTTCTCAAAAAGGAGCACATATACGAACATGGGCAGCAGCGACGATTCGCGCATCGTACCCATGACTAAAGATATATTCAGAGATGAGTATGATGAATTTCTTGAAAAGGAGCACATATACAAACTTCTCGAACATAAGGAGCTCTGTTCTACTGTAATGTGCTTGTACATAAGGTAAAAAATACTTTTAATTGCATTTATTGGTAATTAATTAAATGTATTGGTAATTAATCTAGTTTAAAATTTTCATTGAAGGCTTTTGTATGAGAAGGTCGTGTGCACGAGGAAATTGTCAAATAAATACTCATTCTTGTCTCCGCATAAGATGTCGATGTGGAAACTCGATCCAGACAATGTAAAGAAATACATTGTAGATATGTTATTATGTTCTACACGTAAGTAATATTCATTTATTTCTTACATATATATATATATATATATATATAAATAATGTGTTTGTTCATGCTAAAATAATCATATTTAATCATTCGATAGTGCCTTAAAAGTTTTTCGAGCTCAAAGAGGTGCTACAGTGTCGAAGCAAAAGTCTAATAACATTACATGGATCCCAATAAAATGCCCTCGTCAAACAAACAACATCGACTGTGGGTACTACGTATTGAGATTCATGAAGGAGATTGTTGACAAGAATAAAACTATTTTCCCAGAAACGGTCACTACAAGAAAAACCCTATTTTGTGGCCAACTTTATAAATATTTTGTGGCCGAATAAAACCCTCACAAATTTGTGACCGAAAAAGCCCTCACAAAGGTTAAAATTAAAATTGGTCATCTTCTGTGGCTGAAAAAGCCCTCACAAATTTTTAAATATTTAACTGGATTTTGTGGCTGCCTAAGCCCTCACAAAATCACAATGTTGTGATTTTGTGAGGGCTTAGGCAGCCACAAAATCCAGTTAATTATTTAGGGATTTTGTGAGGGCTTTTACAGCCACAAAAATGAATTTTGTGAGGGCCAGATCCGTCACAAATGAGCTGATGTAACCAGGGAATTTGTGGCGGCCTATGCCGCCACAAAGGATTGGGGACGTGGCATTACTGGCTGCAAAGGACGCCACAAAGGGCGCCCAAATCCAGCTGGATTTTCTGGCCGCTCAGGCCGTCACAACTGGAAAGATACGTTGGCATTACTGGCGGCAAAGGCCGCCACAAATTCGTTTCTAGTCGCTGGCGTTTCTGACGGGCAAAGCCGCCACAAATGGAATGTACCGTTGGCTTTTCTGACGGGCAAGGCCGCCACAAATGCCCAATGCAAATACTATATATTTGTCTCCCATCTTCCTACTTCATTTTCACAATACAACTTCTCCTTAAAACTTATATCTTACTATTCTCTCCTCCTTCTCTCTACAAATTACTCATCATATAAATTTGGTAAGTTTAATTTATATTATGTATGTAATTAATTTATATTATATATGTAATTAATTTATAATTTTATTTTTTAATATGATATAACTAATTAATGTTATTGATTTTTATTTTTATAGTGCTTGTTAATTATTTTGAAGACTTGCAAGCATCGTACGTGAATGGAAGCTTGAAGTCAGACGCTACTCGGCATTCAAGTTAGTATTTTATATATTAAATTTAGATTAGTATATATATATATATATATATATTATTTTTTAGGATCTACCGTATTGGAAAGATAATCTTTTGAGACATAATCTCGATGTTATGCATATTGAGAAAAATTTCTTTGACAACATCTTTAATACTGTGATGAATGTGAAAGGGAAAACAAAAGATAATGACAAAGCTAGAAAAGACATAGGTATATATTGCAGACGACCAGACTTGTTGTTGGTCGAACAAAACGGCAAGACCCTAAAACCTCGTGCGAATTACACTTTATCTAATGATGAAGCCAAATCTGTTTATCGTTGGATCAAAGAGCTGAAGACGCCTGACGGTTATTGTTCGAACTTGGCAAGATGTGCTGATGTGGAAAATGGGAGGATGCATGGGATGAAAAGTCATGATTGTCATATATTCTTAGAGTGTTTACTTCCTATTGCCTTTAGTGCTTTACCGACACATGTATTGAACCCACTTATTGAAGTGAGTCAATATTTCAAGAATTTGTGTTCTTCAACACTCATTGATAAAGATCTGATCAAGATGGAAAATGACATTCCGATCATTCTATGTAAGTTGGAGAAAGTATTTCCTCCTGGGTTTTTTGATTCAATGGAGCATCTCTCAGTGCATCTTGCAAGTGAAGCTAGGCTTGGTGGACCAGTTCAGTATAGATGGATATATCCATTTGAAAGGTGATATATATATACACATCTCTTTAATTAATTTCAATATACTTCAACTTATATACATCTCTCTGTAATATTATAGGTTCATGGGTTATTCAAAACGGTCAGTGAAAAACAAAGCTAGAGTTGAGGGATCAATTTGTTCATCTTACCTACACCGTGAAACAACACACTTTTGTTCTCATTATTTCAACAATGAAACATTGTCACCAGTTAACGGAAGAAACGCTACTGATAGTGTTATACGTCATCCACATGCTTTATCAGTTTTTTGCTTGTCTGGTCATCATGCTGGTAGGGATTTTCCGATTTTCTGGCCAAGCGACAAAGTATTTAATGCAGCACATGTTCACGTTTTGATTAACTGCACTGAAGTTAAACCATACATTGAGTACGTTTCAAATTCCTCTCCAATCTTATTTAATAATTATATTTTATTATATGATTAAATTGATATTCACCATATATATATATGGTCATCGATCAGGGCATTTTTAAATACGGGACAATCATCTGATGATATACATTCAAATTTCCCATCATGGTTTCAACAACAAGTGCATCTGGAAGAACAAACTCCTATCAACATCCACTTAAGGCACTTATCTATGGGCCCGAGTAGAAGTTTCAAAGAATGACACACCTATTACATCAATGGATACAAATTTCACACTGAATCTTGGACTGAAGGAAAAGAAACAATTAACAGTGGAGTTTGTATGAAGAGTGTCTCTGATAGTGGTGTAGTAGAAGATTTCTATGGCATAATTGAGTATATTTATGAAATTGACTACACGTTCCTAGATTATGCGAAAAAAGTGGTGTTGTTTTACTGTAAGTGGTTTGATCCATCTAGCAGAGGAACTAAAATCAATTTCATATCCAATACTGTAGACATTCAAATGAACAAAAGATATCCACGGTTTGATCCATTTGCCATGACCCATAATGTAAGACAAGTGTATTATGTTCCTTATCCATCAACTGTCAGAAGCAAGCAAGGTTGGTGTGCTGCAATCAAAACAAGACCAACGAGTGGAATAGAAGAAGTTGAAGCAGGTCAAAATGAAGAAGTTGCATTTCAAATGGATGAAATGTCAAATTTGGATCATGTGATTGGAGATGAGACTATTAGTCAACTTTGTCATGAGTCACACATTGGAGAAGAAGTTGATGAACAAGAAATAGATGAATTAGAGAACGATGAAGCCAATATTGACTTAACTCACTCATCAAATGAATATACTGATGATGAAGATGACCAAGACGAAGACAATTAATTAATTAGGCATTATATATATATATATATAATTTGTATGGATATCGATATGTATAATATTATATATTTCTTTATTTATGTGAGTGTTAAAATATATTTATGTATATTTCATTATTATATATATGTATGGATATATCATTATTTATATATATATATATATATATATTTCTTTATTTATTTATTTCTTTATTTCTTTATGTATAAAATTTATTTATTTATTTCTGCATTTATGTATATTTCTTTATTTCTTTATTATTTACATATAATTAATCTTATGTTAATTGTACATACACACATATATTATATTATATATATGTATGGATATGGATGTATATATATATATATATATATAGAGACATGGCTTCAGTGGGAGTAGGAGAATCAGGAGGTTCAAGAGGTTCCGGAGGATCAGGAGGACCAGGAACGGCGGCAATACAAGGAATATCCAGAACATCACGTGGTAAGAAAAAAGTTGATAGACCACGTGTTGTTAATGACCCATCTCTCATGCCGATGCCGACCATTGGTACTAGTGGTGGAGCTATTCCTGTATATCCGGAGGTCCCAGTAGAGCCTTATACGTTAGATGAAATAATGGAACCCGGATGTGTTGATTGCTACAACCGCATTGTCATAATTCCAGAAGGAGATGGGTATGTAAACTATGATTGTTAAATATTTTATTATTGCATTTCATGTTACATTATTTTATTAATTAATTTTTATATTTAATTTGCATGTAAATTATGAAGATATCTTCCTTTTAAACCATCTGCAAAGACAATTGCTGAAGTGATACAAGAGAAATACAAAAAGCCATGGTTGTCTTGGGGTGAGATTAAAGAGGATAAGACACCTTAATTTAGGGAAGTTGATCAGTTTCTACATTGCTTCAAAGTAAGTGATTACATTATTTTATTTAAGTACTAATTAATTAATTATATATACGTACATTTGATTGTTTAATTGAATTATATTTTTAATATTTTTTAAATTTAAACAAACAACAGACTAAATGTACTTGGAAAAGAGAGCATGATGCCGCAGTTATGGCTTCATTTGACCATCGCTTTTCAAAGCGTCTCTCATCTATGTTGTCTTACGCACGTAATAAGGGCGAAGAAAAACGACCTAATTGGATTGGTGAAAATGTTTGGACTGCTTTTGTGGAGTAAGTGGAACACAGATACTTACAAACAGAAGAGAGAAAAAGCAAAGATTAATAGAGCATCTGAGAGGGGTACTAGTACTCATAAGGGAGGTTCCATGTCTGCTGGAGAAATTAAATATTATATGGTAATTAATTATTTATTTATAATATATATATATATATTAATTTTTATTCAATTAATCATCACATTTCACCATAAACTTGACATTATTTTAATATATATTTTAGGAAAAGCAACTTGGAAGGGAGGTCACTCAGGCTGAGATACATCGCTATCTTCATGTTAATCCTCAAACAAATGAGTATACTGATTCGTTATCAAAAACGATTCAGGTAATTATTATATATTGATTATTATATATTTACATCTTTAAATTATTATATATTACTTATTATATAATTTAATTTTTAATTTTTGGATTTTTAATATAGGAACAACTTGAAAATGTCATGAAAGAATGGGATGATCATCAAGCTATTCTTCCTCCTGCTATGCGAGCTACTCCAGATCAACGGAAACAATATGAGACCGCAAGTTTTATGAACATCAGTGGTGGCAAGTACAAAGGGCGTGTGCTGGGAGCCGGTACTTTATCATCAACCTTTGTGAAATGTCCAACCGACTATATTCAGACTGAGACGTCTTCTTCTTATGCTAGTACGGATCGATCTCATCGTCCGGTGTCGATAGATAATATTGATCAGTTAAAGGAGCAATGGGCAAGTGAGCAAGAAGAAAGGACACAACAGCTGATACAAGCCGCAATTGATAAATTGAATGAGAAATGGAAACAGAGGTTTTCAAGAGCAGCAACAGTAGTTTCAGCAGCAACAACAATTTCAACAACAACAATTTTCATTTCCTCTTGTTTTTCATCAGCAGTTCCCGCCTCGGCCTCAGTACTTGCACCAACAACCAATTTTCCAGCAGCAACAGAGTTACTCCCAATACTCCCAGCAGAATCAACCGCCTCCAACTTTCCAACAACAACAGCAACAGGATCCTTCGAACTCTGCCTTCCAACAACAACAGCCGCCAATGTTTCAGCAACAACAATATTTTCATAATTATCAGTATGCTCCATCATCTTCACATCAACTTCCTCAACCTCAACCAGATTATCAAACTGCATACCGACCGACTATGCCAACAGCTGGGTTGATCAGACCAGATTTAAATCAACCTCATCCAGCTAGGGCTCCTCCTTCGACTACTGGTGGTGCCATTGAAGATGAAATTCAATTTCAAAGCATGATGTCTCCTCCAACACAAATGCATAATACTTTTGAAGGACTTCTTTCGTCGGGTATGAATGCAGGAAATAATGATAGTGGGAGTGGAGCTGATCAGACGAATTATTATGAGGATTGATGTGATCATTTGAAGAATTTCATAATTTATTTTTGGGTTGTATGACATTATTAATGTGTGTTTAATTAATTTCCACTTTGTAAGACATTATTTGTTAATTTTGGGTTTGTAAGACATTAATTGATAATTTTGGAATGCATGTTTTATTTGATTTTATCATGATTGCTATAACAAGCTTTAATTATTATTAATATTAAGTTTTTATATATAATATTTATTTTAATTTTAATATCTAATATTTAATTTTAATATTTAATATTTAATTTTAATATTTAATATTTAATTTTAATATTTAATATTTAATTTTAATATTTAATTTAAATTTTATTTAAATTTAAATTTAATTTTAATTTAAATTATAATTTATTTATAATTTACATTAATTTAAATTAATGTTTAATTATAATTATTAATTTAAATATTTAAATATCTTATTATTAATAATTTAAATATATTTTTATTAATTTAAATATTTTATAATTAATATTTTATTATTTAAATAATTTAATTATTATTCTTTAGTTTTAATTTAAATATTTTATATTAAATTTTTAATTATATTAAGATTAGTTTATTATATATATATATTAAATTTAAATAATTTAATTATTAATCTTTCAAATTTAATTTAATTATAATTTAAATTTTAATATTAATTTATAAATATATTAATTATATTAATTATAATTATCATTATATAAATTTATTATATATAATATTTATTATATTAATTATAATTATTCAAATAAAAATTAATTTATATTTTACGTTGGCATTTGTGGCGGCCAAAATCCCTCACAAATGTCCAGTCAGCAAGATTTTGTGGCGGCCAAAAGCCCTCGCAAAGGTCCAGTCAGCAAGATTTTGTGGCGGCCAAAAGCCCTCACAAAATCCAGTCAGCATTCCTTTGTGGCGGCCAAAAGCCCTCACAAAATCCAGTCAGCCTGTCTTTTGTGGCGGCCTATGCCCTCACAAATGCAGACTTTTGTGGCTGCAAAAGCCCTCACAAATGCCTCTCCTTTGTGGCTGCAAAAGCCCTCACAAAATTTTGTGACCAGCTTGTTTGTGGCTGCCAAAAGCCCTCACAAAAGCCACCTTTGTGGCTGTTTTTTGCCCTTTGTGAGGGCTTTTGGCCCTCACAAAATCCTATATTTCTTGTAGTGGGTACGGTATTTTGATTATATGATTTTCATATATAAATTTTCTATATATTTGATACTAACTTAATATAATATGTGCAATTTTTATATTGCAGTACTTTGACAATTCCAGTCCATCATATTCTGAGGAAGATCTAATGGAATTAAAGGAAGAATGGTGTGAGTATGTGTTTGAAATGAAAATTATTTGATTTTCTAGGAAATAGCATGCTGCTGGGCAAGGGATCTGAATATTATATGGTAGCTAGTGCATATTCTGTATATTTTTTTAGTTATTATATGTATATGATCATAGGACAATATATAAACATGCATATGAATATGTAGTTAATTAGGTTGTAAATTAGGTTCAATGTATATGTAGTTAATTAGGTTGTAAATTACAGTGTTACATGGTTATATATATGTAACTGATTGTGTGAACTACTTATTGTAAATTACAGCGTTACAGGGTTATATATATGTATCTGATTGTTTTGTGTTGTGTGAACTGGATCAAAATAATTTTGGATAAAAAAATAAAAGACGATGCTTTATAAAAAAATGCCATAAAAAGCTAAAAAGCGCTTTTCAAAAATTTAATTTACAACGTTTTGAAAAAAAAATACACATTTTACAACGTTTTTTTGCAAAAGCGCTGTAAAATGTGCATTGGATGGACATTTTACAGCGCTTTTTTTAAAATGCGTTGTAAAAGGTACACCAAATATATGCATTATGGGTCTGCTTTTTACAGCGCTTTTGGTACACCAAATATATGAATTATGGGTCTGCCTTTTACAGCGCTTTTTAAAAAAAGCGTTGTAAAAGGTACACCAAATATATGAATTACGGGTCTGCCTTTTATAGCGCTTTTTTTAAAAAGCGCTGTAAAAGGTACACCAAATTTATGAATTATGGGTCTGCCTTTTATAGCATTTTTAAAAAAAGCGCTGTAAAAGGTACACAAAATATATGAATTATGAGTCTGCCTTTTACAGCGCTTTTTTGCACACCTAGTATACGAATTATGGGTCTACCTTTTACAGCGCTTTTTTAAAAGCGCTGTAAAAGGTACACCAAATATATGAATTATGGATCTGCCTTTTACAACGTTTTTTAAAAAAAGTGTTGTAAAAGGCACACCTAGTATACGAATTTTATATGCACATTTTATAGCGCTTGTTGAAATAAACGCTGTAAAATGTGCATAATAATGCATATTATGTGCGCATTTTACAGCGTTTTGTTTAAAAAGCGCTGTAAAATGTGCATAACAAGCGCGCGTTATATTTACATGATTTATAGCGCTTTTTTAAAAGCGCTGTTGTATCTTTTACAGCGCTCGATTCCACAGCGCTTTTTTTTTTTGAAAAAACGCTGTAAAAGGCTTAAAAAAAGCGTTGTAAAAGGCTATTTTTGGCGTAGTGAATGCTTGAATATTAGGTAGAAAATGTTGTTTTCTAATTTTAAAAGGAAATGCATCAAACTTTAGTATGTTTTTCACATGTGTTTGGTATTTTTTATATAGTAATGAAAATCTTGTTTTTGTATTTTAATTCTCTTAGCAAATTTTTAGTTTCAATGATATTTAGTTTTTCCTTTTTATTTTGTTCTTTGACAATTTCAATTTTTGTATTGAAGCTTTGGTTCTACTATGACCATGTATGAGTAGATCTCTCTTGTTTTGAAATTGTAGGATTTTGAGAGATGGATCTCTAATAATTTCTATTTTGTTTCTTTTTGTTATGGATATTGATCTTTTAATCTAATCTTAATAAAAATAATATTTGTACTTCAATATAGCCCACAAGATTGGACAAGAGAATCAAATTATGAAAATAGATTTTTGTTACGAGAGAGATAAATACTTATAACAAAGTTCTTGTGGGAACAATATCAATAATAAAACTTTTGCTTGAAACATTAACATTAATGTGGGCTATATATACCCTTTAAGTAGCGGTTTTAAAAATCTTTGGCCTAAAGTGAAAAACCAGCCTCTCTTCGAATAAGCAACGACTCTTTACTACTCCACGCGCAAAAAATCGTGGACAAACTGTTTCCTGAAGTTTGGGCCATGATTTTGTTGTTTTTTTCCATAATTTTTTATTGTTGCCTAAAATCAACAATGTTGTAGTGAACTTTCGAAAAACTAATTTAAAAATATTTGTGTCGCATAATAGAAATTAAAATATTTTAACGAGATAGACTCGTTTGATTTTGCGTATAGGATATTTGGTCTGATTGGATCATGGTATATGCAATAGACAACACAAAATTCAATAGAAACTTGTAAACAAAATACAAAAAATTGATTGGAGTGGTTTTAGAAAAGGTTTTTAGCACTCTAACCAAAATACAACCATCACCAAATAAAGACCCAATGAGTTTTTAATTAATAGAACTATTATTATTTTTTAATTGAATCAAGTTTAAAATGTTGAATTATAATGTTCAAATCATAATTCTATTCAACATTCAAAACCAAGATAAGATTTGAAAATAGAAAAATCATATAACAACTTTTTTTTAACAATTTTCACTAAAACATATTTTCCACCAAACTCCAAAGCAAACTAGAAATTAAAAAATGTTGTAAAAGTATAAAAGTTAAAGAGTTCGAGTTAGAAATACTCACATACGATTTATACATATTCCTCTACTCCGTTCTAGCTTGTAGAGTACATCATTTGTCCATTCAAATGAATGAGAGTTTTCTTCTTTTATTGCGAATGTTTATAGAATCATTCAACGGAAGTTACATACAATTTTATACCCGACTCCTTCTTTCTTAAACACTCTTCTATACAGAACTTGAATATCCTCCAAATTATGAACACAAGTTTATCTTCAAGATGAAGATCACACTTCAATCTTGCTAAATAGAGACCTGGGACTTTTCTGAAGAACTCCTTCTTCATCCCTTGATACACAATTCATCGATATCCCCTTGATGAGTCGTATCTAGAATAGAAACTCCAATGTACGATATCCAATCGCAATTGTTTATCGCTTCACTACTCGATTGCAGACTTGACTAGATCAAGAAAGAGTTTTCAATCTATAATACGATCTTAAATGTTTGAGTATGAGGATGAGTGAAATTTTTGTTGTGTTTAGAAATGATGACAATTTTTTTTTTATGACTCCTGAGAGAGGTAATCAAATGAAAAATAATTTTTAAGAAAAATAATCATTTTATAGTTACCATAATAAGCTTAAAACTTTCAAGTTTTAAGTGTGCAAAAGTTGTAAGTCAACTCACATAAGTTGTAAGTCGACTCACTTGTTTGCAAATTAAAATATGAAGTTTGAAGGTGTGTGAGCCAATTCCCAAGATTGTCAGTTGACTCAAAAAACTATTTACCTTGTTGATGAGTTGATTCACATGTTCTGTAATTCGATTTATAGTCCTAAGACTTCAAAAAGTAAGTTCTTGAGACGATTCATAAGTGAACAAATCGACGTACAAAATCAAAAATACTTAATCACATATTTGATTACTAAATTTTTATCATAATATTACTCTTTTTCTTTTTCTTTTTAATTTTTATTTTAAGATTATTTTTATATGCTAAATATCAATAAATATATTATTAATTATAATCGTCTGATTTATTTGTTTTACAATATACCGTTAGTCTGATTTATTTGTTTTACTATATACCGTTAGCTAATCTTTATTATCTCATTTCACTTATCATAGACGTTTTTAAACAGAGTCTAACAAAATTAGAGTTTATAATCTAACAAGATAAAGAACAAGAGATAAACTAACTAACAAACATTAAAAACATTATTTTTTATTTATTGGATCTTAATGCATATAGTGCTAATAAAATAAAAGGCCTAAATACTAAAAAGTCCAACTAAACAACAATTAAAATAAA
>JBBPBT010000183.1:5150711-5169310 GCA_037974875.1 Cicer bijugum
ATATGAAACAGAATAATTTTCATAAATTTTCAAAAATTGTTGTCATTTATATATTTCTTGATAAACATTTAAAAGGACAAATATATTAATTGTAGTTAAAACCATAAAAAAAAATGCTATCAATAATGATTTAGGAGCAATGAGTGTTGATTACCTAATATTAACTGTACTTTAATTGGTAACTCTTGTCACATGAATAGTAATGCATAATATTAGATGCTAAATAGTAATAATAAAAAAAAATGTGTTAAATCAATTGAAAGTGGAATAATAAGAGGATGAAAGTGTGTCTTTTAGATGTATTAGAATTTTTGTTGAGGTGACAATATTTGAATGAAATGACATAATATTAGATTATGTGTCACAATAATATATGAGAGTCTATTTTAATATAATATAATAGATCATCTCATATATATTTTGTTACATTAATCGTTTAGTAAAATATTTATTCAATCGATATTAAGAATTTCAAAACAAAATCAAAAGCATATTTCCTGTATTTACATTTTAATGAAGCTCTTCATATTCTCCAATTCCAATTTAATTTGATATTCATATATAAACTCACACATTATATAAATTGCAAATTAATTTTTTGAAATAAGTCTTATTTTATTCAGCATTCCAATACCTAGAGGATGATTGAACATGTTGAAGTTGTCAACAATCCTTACATTCTCAAACAAGTTTTTAGGAATAGTTGTAGTATACAATTGCCTACATTTTCTTCTATTAATTTTCATGATGTTCATCATGTTTATAATACCAATGTTGTAGATACTAATAATAGTCAATTTGACATATGGCATTACCGTTTAAGTCACTCTGCTCATGTTGTCATACAACATCTTTGTAATATATTTTCTTATATTTTTATTTATAAAAGCTCCATTGTAACTCTTGTCATTTTGCCAAGCAATATAAACTTTCTTTTCCTATAAGTCATTATTCTACATCTTCTATATTTGAGTTATTGCATATGGATAGTTGAGGTTCCATTGAGATGAAATCTATTCACGGACATGCTTATATCTTGACTATTGTGGATTATTTTTTTAGACATACTTGGTTGTTTTTGATGAAATCGAAAACTGAAACTAAAACTAGTATTCAACATTTTATAAAAATGATTCACAATTAGCTTTCATGCACTATTAAAACAATTAGGAGTGATAATTGATTGAAGTTTAAGATGCCTGAATTTTATTCCTTTTTAAACATCATTCATCCATTCTCTTGTGTCGAAACCTCACAACAAGTTTATGTTGTGGAACGTTAACATAGACACATTTTAAATGTCACAAGAACTTTGAGATTTCATTTCCATTTGTCTAAGTGTTTTTGGGCTTATGCCATATCACATGATTTTATATCAATCGTTTGCCTACCCAAGTTCTTAAAAATAAAACCCTTTTGAGGTTTTGCGTAACCAACTTCAACTTTCCTTAATTTAAAAGTTTTTGGGTGTTTATCATATTCTACTACTCGGGCTAGAATAGATCTCAACTTGATCCTCATGCTAGAAAATATATCTTGTTGAGCTTTAAACATGCCACCAAAGGTTACTTATTGTATGATTTACAAATGAAAAATGTTTTTATTTCCAAGAATGCTATTTTTCATGAATCTTATTTTCCTTATATTGTTACTGTTTTAAATTCTTGCAATGATCATGTCATTACTCAAGATGACTACAATTTTCTCTTTGATGATATCACTCTTCCTATTTCTTCCAATAATATGCATTTATGTACACATGCTAATAACTATGATTTTATGTCTTTCCATGTTTCTTATATTTCCCTTAATGATGCTCACATTCATTTTGATGATGACACACACTTAGAAGAACAACTATTATCAATGCAATGCTTTGATTTCCCAACAATCTAGTTATGTGTGTTATCTTTTCTCCAATTTTCTATCTTATAATAACTTGTCTACTACTGATAAGCAATACATGTGTGTTATCATTTCTATGACTAAGCTATCCACATGCAAGGAGGCTATAAAAAATCCTTTGTGGATACAAGTTATACAATCTGAATTGTCAACTTGGCATCATAACAACACATGAATTGTTTCGATCTTCCACAAGGTAAGAAGCCTATAGGTTGTAAGTGGATATACAAAATTAAATATAAAGTCGACAGCACTATCGAAAGGTATATGGAACTATCGAAAGGTATATGAAACTATTGAAAGGTATAAAGCACATCTTGTAGCTAAGGATTTTACCCAAATTGAAGGTATTGATTTTTTTATACTTATAGTCCTGTTGTAAAATTAACTACAATTAGATTGTTATTATCCATTGTTTGTTCACAAAATTTGTTCTTACATCAATTAGATGATTATAATGCCTTTTTCAATGGCACTTTAGATGAAGAGGTTTATATGCTTTTGTCTTTTGGTCTTAATTCTAATTCTTCTAATAAGGTTGCAAACTGCTTAAATCAATTTATGGTTTAAATCAATCAAGTAGACAGTAGTATGCAAATCTATCTGATGCATTAACTTCTAATGCCTTTTGTCCTTTAACCAATTATAATTCATTATTTATCGAACATGAACGAAATTTATTTACTACACTACAAATTTATGTTGATGATTTGATCCTTACAGGTGACGATATGACAAATTCTCTCCATCAAAGACATCCTTCATAAAAGTTTTCAAATTAAACTTCTTGGACAACTTAAATACTTCCTAGGATTGGAAATATCACAAAGAAAATCTGGCATCTACATATTCCAACGTAAATATACACTAGACATCCTCACTTCAGCATGCCTCCTAGCCACAAAACCAATTTCAACACCTTTACAAAAGGGCTTAAAGTTTTCATCTACAGACATAAATTACTTATCTGATCCCAAGCCTTATAGAAGACTAATTTGCAAGCTTATCTACCTCGCCAACACTCGTTCGGATATCATCTTCGTAGTTCAACAATTAAGTCAATACACTAACAAACCAACTTCTCAATATTTCGCAGCAGTTGTTCGTGTTCTACTTTATCTTAAGAATTCTCTAGGTAGAGGCATTTTTCTATATTCTTCTTCTTCATTACAACTTAAAGTTTTGTGTGATTCTGATTGGACAACTTGTTATGTAACCAAAAAAATCAGGGAGTGGTTATTGTATCTTCTTGAGAGATTTGTTGGTTGGAAGTCTAAAAAGCAACTAGCAGTCTCCCGTTCATTTTGAAGTTGAGTACAAATATATAGCATCCACCATTTGCGAGATTCAATGGTTAACCTTTCTTCTTACAAGATTTCCAACTTAATTTTACAACTCCAACCCTAATTTATTGTGATAGCTAATCCACTAGACATGTTGCTAAAACTTTATTTCATCAGAGCACAAAACATATCGAGATCGATTGTCACAGTTCGAGAAAAATTACTGCAAAAGTTATTTCATCTTTTATCTATTTGTTCTTCAAAACAATTAGCAGACATTTCCAAGCTTGGTTTATTTTATAATAATTAAAACAAAACCATTCAAAAATTTATATTCATGCCACATCCTCCAACATTTGTCAACTAACCAAAATTTCTGATGTGGCACATTCCAAATTCATTTTCTATTCCATATCTATTTCTATTATCTATTATAATAATTAAAATAGAACCTCTCAAAAAATTTCATTCATGTCACATCCTCCAACATTTGCCAACTCACCAAAAATAATTCTGATGTGGTACATTTCAAATTCTTCTTCTATTCTATTATGTTTTGTTTCTTCAATATATAATGCAAACATTTTCACTTGCTCAAGTATAGTTATTTCATACATTTTCAATTTTGATTTATCACTCAATAATTCATCAATACATTTAAAAATATCTAATTACTATAGGAAATGAGTTTTTTTTCCTATTTGTTGAATGTGCCTCTCATAACAATTTTTTATAATTAAAAAAACACACAAAACATAATTGAAACAACAAAAAAAAGAATAATATTAAATATTTGGAAATAAAGAACTTATAACTATTTCATTATTGACTCGAAACTTTCTATGTCTTAAACATTTATAAATTTTTCTTGCCTATAATTTTTTTCAACCACTTTTGAAGTTTCATGACTGTATCAAATAATTATTTGAACAATTGCAAGGCACACACGAATGAATTGTTTCAATATTTTGGATTTAACAAATTATCACTTACGAATGAATATTATATATCACAAAGCACACAATCATCAATATATTAAAATAGACTCTCACATAAACATAATCTAATATGCACATCTAAAAGGGCTTTCCTCTTCAATATAGTATCTATTATATATATTAAACTAGACTTTCACATAAACATCATTTAATATTGTGTCATTTTATTTAAATATTCATACCTCAACAAAAAAATACTGGTACATCTAAAAAGTTTTTCCTCTTCAATTCTCCTTATTATTCAACTTTCGATTTGCTTTAACACACATTTTACTACTATTATTATTATTATTAATATTAATTATTATTATTATTAATATTAATTATTATTATTATTTAGCTTCTAATATCTATTGTTTGTTATATATATTAAAATAGACTCTTACGTAAACATCATCTAATATTGTGTTATTTCATTCAAATATTGTGATCTTTACAAAAATCTCATCTAAAAGGTTTTTCCTCTTTAATTCTCCTTATTATTCAACTTTCAATTTGCTTTAACACACATTTTATTACTACTACTACTATTATTATTATTATCATTAATATTAAGCATCTAATATTATGTATGACTATTAATTTGTCATGAGTTACAAATTAAAGTAAAATCAATATTACCTATAACTATTAATGTGTTAAGAGTTACAAAATAATATATAAATTTTTAATTTGAAATATTTGTTTCATTCTAATTACAAAAACTACTAGTATCACATGAATCCAATCATTCATGTTGTTGAAGAATTGAAAAAAAAAACATGTCTCCATGATATCTTTATCACTAGATTTCCACAAACTCCCCAAAATCCAACAAGAAACCCAATCCCCAAGCTAAAATAAAACCCGAAGGTTATGAGCTTATCTTCATCTTCATTAGTGACATGTTTGTCAATGCTTGTAGTTGGAGAAACATCCTCTAGGCAATGATTACCAAGTAGTGAGCCACAAAGTCCATTATTTCCCAAATATGTTGAGGAATCAAAAGATTGTATTTGAGTGCTTTGTTGTATTTTTCCTTCCAAATTGTTGAAAGACAAATTCATGTAAGTAAGAAATGTCAAATTCTAAAAACTTGTTGGCATTCTACCATAAAGATAGTTTCTTGACAAGTCAAGTGATTCTAACATTTTCATATGACCAATGATGTTGGGAATTAGTCCAGTGATATTATTCCATGAAAGGTTTAGGCCAACTAATGCCACAAATTTTGTTATACTTTGATGTATCTCTCCTATTAATTGGTTGTAAGAAAGATCAATGTTTTTCAGCATTGAGATATTATTCACTGTTTGATCCTTTTAATGTCAATATTTCCTTGTCATTGAAAGAGTCAACTTCATACACTGCATTTGCCATTAACTACATTTTGTATGAGAAATAGTGAAAGTTGTTTCTTGAAAAATTCAAATTTGATAAAGCAACTAAGTTACTAAAACATTGTGGTATTTCCCTGTAATATTGTTTTGAGAGATCCAATACTTGAAGAAACGATAGATTACACAAACTTGCAGGAATTTTACCTTGGAACTTATTTCCTCGTAGACGTAAAACAATTAACTTAGGAAGATAATGTCCTATCCACAATGGTATTGTTCCTTGGAGATTGCTATTCCCAACATCAATTAGTATCAAGTTGCTAGAAAGGGTTAAAGGTGGAATTTCACCCCAAAAAAATTTTATGTTATTGAAATGAATTGACTCATTTTTTCTAAAGTACCAAATGAGTTGGGTATTTTGCCTGATAAATTATTTTTTGCAAAATTCAAAACTTGCAAGCTTTTAAATTTTTTTCATCAATTTAAAAGTTTACCGCCAAGCAAGTTACTAGAAAAATCCAAAGAATTTAAACTCCAAAATGAGGATGTACAAAAAAAAGATAGGGACTCTATAAAGATATTATTTGAGAGAAATAAAGCATCTAATTCTGGAAAACGAGGCAATGAACCATTCAAGTCATTGAAACTAACATCCCACACCATCGAATTATTCATACTTCAAAATGATTTTGGCAAAACACCATTAAGTTTGTTATGTGAAACATTCAAGTATGTCAAACTTGAAGATAAATTCCAAAACCATTCAGGAAATAAATCAGAAATGCCACAATTAGAGATGTCTAGATCCGTAAGTTCCTCAAAGTGTTTAAACCATATTGGAAATTTAGGACCCAATGTGCATGATGGAGCATATAGTGCATTTAGTTTGAAATGTGGAACCCAATCTAAACTCAAGTTGAATGAAATTGAATTTTGACTCATCCAAAAAAGTCAATTGAGATGAATTTGATAGAAACACTTCATTAATGACACCGATTAATTTATTTGAAGAGAGAACCAATTCAATAAGACCGGAAAGATGGTCAATTGTTTGTGGAAATGACTCACTCAAGTGATTATGAGAAAGATCTAGTGTTTTTAATAATTTAAATTTAGTTATCTCAAAAAATGGTAGATTCATCATCTATGATATTCACACCATTCAATTGGTTAAAACTGAGATCTAGAGTTGATATGATTGATAGAGATCCATCATCTATGATATCCACACCATTCAACTTATTGTCACAAAGATATAGAGATACAATATAAGGCAAATGAATTAATGATTTCGGTAATGTCCCAAAAAAATTGAGACTTTAAACATATAATGTCTTCAATGATGAAAAGCAAGAAAATCAGGAACTGTCCCCTCATTGAATGAGTTATTGCTTAGATCCAAAACCACTAAACCATTTTGTGCACAACATAATTGTTGTATGTTGTCACTAAGTTGGGTAGATAATTTGTTGGAGTGTTTAAGTGTAACTCTTGCACTTGACACATATTACTAAAATAATTTGGTATCGTCCCTTGGAGTTCATTATATGAGAGATCAAGATAATGAAGAAAAATCATGTTTTCAAAGTCATATGGAACACTTTGTTGCAAAGAATTACATGAAAGACCAAGATGTGTGAGAGATTTGCTAACATTAATAACCAATGACAAAATAGAAGAGGTTAAACTATTAACCCAAGATAAAGAGATTCCAATGAAATGGAAAAATTCAAGGGGAGAATAGATTTAGGAGTGACTTGATGGAGCCCACAACTGTATAAATGAAGTTCAGCTAGAGAAGGGATTTTGCTTATTGATGACAACCAATCAATGAGAAGAGTGAGATTCACATATGATAGATCAAGAAAACTCAAATTAGAGAAGTGAGAAAGCCATTCAAGATCATTGGCAATCATATTATTATATGCAAGGTTAAGAGTTTGCAAATTGGAATGGTTACTCAAACTAGTAGGAATTACACTAATCAAATTATTACCACTAAGATCCAACTCTATCAATTGACCAAGTGAACCAATACATTTTGGAATCTTTCCTTCTAAGTGATTATAACCAAGATTCAAAGAAGTTAGATGTTGCAATTCACATATTGAAGAATCAAACTTACCTGCATATAAATTTTTGATTACGAGTTAAATTAAATATACACATTAATTTCACACAAAAATAGTCTTTCAAAATATATTGAATAAAATTGATATGTAAAATAGCAATTTTCAGTTTCTTGCCCAAGTGGTTTTTATCCCAATTGGTTGAAAAATTGTATGATGCAATAAAATAAAAACTTTTTGTTGCATTTGTTTTTTTTTTTTTAACAATTTATTAACCATGAAAGTTTTCATTTCTTTCCTTTGAGATTGATCGTGTGACCGACAACTTCCAGTTAATATAACAGCTTAAAAGGAGCTCAAAAATCGATTTTATTGAGCTATTATTTCCTAGTACAATAAACAACAAACTTATTGTGACTAAAATTAATAAATTAAAAATTATTTTTTATCACCATAAAATCAAACAAACAATTATCACTTTTTACTGAAATAAATTTTTATCATCACAGTTAATTCAAAACTAAACTAACATTCTAAGTAGTCGTTGATTCTACTCCCAAACTGAATTTACTTTTACTTTTTTCTGCTGAAGTAAGCAAGAAAAATGATAAATAGAATTTTACAGTTCAGTGGAAAACCGAACAAGAAGGAAATAAAAAGATGCAAGTCAATCTAACACGCACCTGGCGCACATTATCTCCAAGCCCCTCGTTCTCTCCCTCTCTGCTTTGATCAAAAGACAGCTAATGTGATTCGTCCAAACAACGAGCCTCGATTCTCGCATACACTATAAAATGTGCACCCCTTCCTTCAAATTCTGTTACATCAACAGAAACCGCTCAAAGTTTCTCTGCCACCGTGGTAGAGAGATAAACTTGAAGGAGTGAGAAAGCCGACACCTCATTCTCTTTCTTCACCGTTTGTTTTCTCTGGCGAAGTTTCTCCGATTCGTTTACCGTAATTATTATGGATCTGTATCTTCTCGGTACATGTAAGATAGACCATTACTGATTGGTTGAGATCTTTTAGAATTCAATCTTTTATCGACTTTGCCCCCAAAAAATAGGATTTTCTAATTGACAATATAAAAAATCAGAATTTACAGTCTAAAAGATAATATCTTTTTTAAATGATATATTCTAAAATAAAATATTTTTTAAACGATAATAAGATAATTGACGAATTTTAACTTTATCATAAAACTCTTCTATATATAAATAGAGTATTGATATGATGAATTTTAATCACAACACAACATTATTGAAAAAGAAAAGAAATTTTGATGGAGAAAAAAATAATGTTGCAAGATATAGAAGCTATGATGGAAAAAAAAAAGAGTATTCCTTTCATTCCGAAAGTTCATTTTCTACAGTGCAGTAGAACTCTGTTACGGTGTAACTGGGTTGTTTTATCCTGGGGACTTCGTGGTTGATAGTCTGTCTTGCACAATTTGGGCAGTGCCTCGAAACGTCTTAAAGAGAGCGACCTAGTCCGCGACTCATCTCAGTAATTTTAATCGGTGGCATTGTTATTTTTCAAAAGTATTTTTCTGAAACAACAATTTTAAGACGATTTCAAACTGCCATGTCTGCCGACGAAATTACTGGGTCAGGTTCCTCTGCTTCTGACTTCAACAAACCGTTTCGGTTTGAGGGCAGTCACTTCAATCGATGGCAACAAAAGCTGTTATTTTTTCTAACCACAAAAAAGATTGTGTACGTTCTGAAGGATGATATCTCTGTTGTTCCAGAAGCAGGCGCTGAACAACCAGATCTGGATAGAATAGCTACTGAATTAACCCGATGGGAACATAATGATTACTTATGTAAGAATTATATTCTTAATGGACTTGCTGATGATTTGTATGATTACTACAGTTCAGACATCAATACTGCTCGACAGGTTTGGGATGCTCTAAAGAAGAAATATGATACTGAGGAAGCTGAAGCTAAAAAATATGTTGTTAGCCGCTACCTCAAATATCAGATGACAGATGACAGATCAGTGGAAGCTCAGTCTCACAAAATCCAGAAAATAGCTCACGAGATAATCTCTGTAGGTATGTCCCTAAATGAACAGTTTCAAATTGCTGTTATTATTGACAAACTGCCCCCTGCTTGGAAATATTTTAAAAATTCTCTCAAGCACAAAACCAAAGAATTTTCTCTAGAAAGCTTAATAACTCGCCTTAGAATTGAGGAGGAATCTCGAAAGCAAGACCAGAAAGATGAAATTCTTCTTGTGGCAAACAACATGAAAAAGAAATTCATCGGAGCAGTTCTGAAACAAAATGGCAAACAACTAAAGATTCAGAATCGCTCTTCTAAGAAAAGCAACATGAATGGGAATCCTCCAAAGGTCCCTAATGCTAGACAGCAACCACCTCCTAGAAATGGCTCTCTCCCGTTTACTTGCTTCAACTGTGGGAAAGAGGGCTAACTTGACAGAAGAGCAATTCGTTGCTATGATAACAGAAATCAACCTTATAGGTGGATCAGATGGGTGGTGGATAAACACTGGTGCCTCTCGCCATGTCTGTTATGATCGTGCTATGTTTAAAACATACACTGATGTTGAAGATAAGAAAGTGATGTTGGGAGATTCTCTCACCACTAATGTTGCTAGTATTGGAGATGTGGAACTAACATTCACATCGGGAATAACCTTAATTCTGAAGGATGTCATGCATACTCCAAAAATAAGGAAGAATCTGGTTTCGGGGTTTCTTCTCAACAAGGCATGGTTCACTCAATCTATAGGGGCAGATTTGTACACAATTTCTAAAAATGGTACTTTTGTAGGGAAAGGGTACGCCACTGATGGCATGTTTAAATTGAATGTTGAATTGAATAAAATGTCTCCTTCTGCTTACATGTTGTGTGATTTTAATATTTGGCATGCTAGACTCTGTCATATGAACAAAAATATTATTTCAAACTTAAGTAATTTAGGTTTAATTCAAAAATTATCCCCAAAGGATTTCGAAAAATGTGATTTTTGTAGTCAAGCTAAGATAACAAAGAAATCACATAAATCAGTAATTAGAGAATCTGAACCCTTAGAATTAATACATTCTGATATATGTGAACTTGATGGAACACTGACTAGAAATGGAAAACGTTATTTCATAACTTTTATTGACGATTGTTCTGATTTTACTTTTGTTTATCTTATGAAAAATAAAAGTGAGGCGCTTGACATGTTTAAGATCTTTGTAAATGAAATTGAAAATCAATTTAATAAAAAGATTAAGAAGTTTCGTAGTGATAGAGGAACAGAGTATGATTCTAGTATGTTTATTGACTATTACAAAACCCATGGAATTATACATGAAACTACTGCACCGTATTCACCTGAAATGAATGGTAAAGCTGAAAGAAAGAATAGGACTCTTACTGAATTAGTTGTTGCTATTATGCTTAATTCTGGTGCTGCATCTCACTGGTGGGGGGAAATTATTTTGACTGTTTGCTATGTTTTGAATAGAGTTCTAAAATCTAAAAGCAAAACATCTCCTTATGAGATAATGAAGAAAAAACAGCCCAACTTGTCTTATCTTCGAATATGGGGTTGTCTGGCATATGTCAGAATCTCCGATCCCAAGCGAATTAAACTCGCAAGTAGAGCATATGAATGTGTTTTTATAGGATATGTTGTAAACAGTAAAGCGTATAGGTTTTATGACCTAAATGCGAAAGTGATCATAGAGTCAAATGATGTTAACTTCTACGAAAATAAATTCCTTTTTAAATCAAGAAATAGTGGGGGCAGCGAACCCAGTCAAGTCCCGGTGATAAGAAATACTAAAAGCAACAAACAAGACGAAACAAAACCTCGAAGGAGTAAGAGAGTAAGAGTTGCTAAAGATTATGGACCAGAATATATGGCGTATAATCTAGAAGAGGATCCTGCAAATCTTAAAGAAGTTTTGTCATCTTTGGATGCAGATTTATGGCAAGAAGCTATAAATGATGAAATGGATTCTCTAGAGTCTAACAAGACCTGGCATTTAGTAGACTTGCCTCTTGGTTGCAAACCTATAGGTTGTAAATGGATTTTGAAAAAGAAACTAAAACCCGATGGATCTATTGATAAATACAAGGCACGCCTTGTAGCCAAAGGTTTTAGACAAAGAGAAAATATAGATTTCTTCGACACTTTTTCACCAGTCACAACACTAACATCCATTAGGGTGCTAATATCACTTGCGGCTATTCATAACCTGGTGATACACCAGATGGATGTTAAAACAACATTTTTAAATGGTGACTTGGAAGAAGAAATTTATATGGAACAACCTGAAGGTTTTGTAATTCATGGACAAGAAAACAAGGTCTGTAAGTTAGATAAATCTCTTTATGGTCTTAAACAAGCTCCTAAGCAATGGCATGAAAAGTTTGATAACTTAATCTTATCGAATGAGTTCAAAGTGAATGAAAGTGACAAATGCATCTATTACAAATATGAAAATAACATTTGCACTATCATATGTCTCTATGTAGACGACTTGCTCATATTTGGATCAAACATTCATGCTGTAAATAAAGTGAAATCATTGTTGAGTAACAACTTTGATATGAAAGACCTTGGAGAGGCAAGTGTAATCCTTGGAATTAAGATTACTAGGTCAGAAAATGGAATTTCTTTGGATCAATCTCATTACATTGAAAAGATCCTAAATAAATATAACTACTTTGACTGTAAACCTGCTTGTACACCATATAATCCAAGTGTGAAACTTTTCAAGAACTCTGGTGAAGGTGTTAGACAAACTGAATATGCAAGTGTCATTGACAGCCTCAGGTATGCCAATGATTGCACTAGACCCGACATAGCCTATGTCGTTGGATTGTTGTGCAGGTTTACTAGTAGACCTAGTATGGAGCATTGGCATGCTATTGAAAGAGTCATGAGATATCTTAAAAGGACCATGAGTCTCGGATTACACTATAGAAGATTTCCTGCCGTCCTTGAAGGATACAGCGATGCTGATTGGAACACCCTATCAGATGACTCCAAAGCAACCAGTGGCTATATCTTCAATATAGCTGGTGGTGTTGTGTCGTGGAAATCAAAGAAACAAACTATATTGGCTTAGTCCACTATGGAATCTGAAATGATAGCACTAGCTACTGCTAGTGAAGAAGCAAGCTGGTTGAGATGCTTGCTAGTAGAGATCCCTTTGTGGGAAAAACCATTGTCAACTGTGTTGATCCACTGCGATAGTACTGCGGCTATTGCAAAAATTGAGAACCGTTATTACAACGATGAAAGAAGACAAATTCATCGTAAGCACAGCACAGTTAGAGAATTAATTTCTAAAGGAGCTGTTATAGTGGAGCATGTACGCACTGATGAGAATTTAGCAGATCCTTTGACGAAAGGACTAGCTAGAGAGAAAGTCCTAAATACATCCAAAAGGATGGGACTATTGCCTATAGATTGATGAGTCACCTATGATGGTAACCCGACCTAAAAGACTGGAGATCCCAAGAATTAGGTTCAATGGGTAATAACAAGTCATAGTGATATGAGATGAACATGCTACATAATATATGAAGGAAGCATGAGTCCTGAAGCGATGAAAGGATGAGATAATAGAAACTCTTAATGAGATCTATACTCTATGTGGAGTGGAATACCTAGCTACAGGAGTACTCTTGATAGACTCACATACGTGAACGTGCATGGAAGTGGGGGTCGCTTCCTATGGAATTTTAAGGCAGAATTCCTAGAGTGTTCACTACACTGGGATACACGTGCATAGCCCTAAATGCACGGGCTTTTGAGAATACACCCAATGAAAAGGTTATGTGTGGGTTTGATGTCAGAGATAGAGTTCAAGACTATGAGTCACTTTTGTTGAATCAGAATCTTACTTACTACGCAAAGGTTCAAGTCAAGAGACACATTTGTTTATGCATAATCTTATAGAAGCGTTTGACGCTATTCGAGAACCTATTTTTAAATTCAACTGGGGGATTGTTGGAAATGATGGAAGATAGATGGAATTGATGATGGCATTTAATGTTGTGAATTGAAAAATGAGAAGTCCCACATATGAGGGAACACACTTATTAATAGCCTTTATAAGGTGGAAATTTCACACTTGGGTTGGGCCCCAAGGGGCACCGCAATTTTGTGAAGGAGGGAGAATGCAAGCAAATGGACCACCACACACGCGCACGTGCACGCCGCCGCCGTCCGTTCGGCCGACCTGCTTGGCTCGGCTCGGCTCGGCTTGGCTTGTGGTGTATTAGTTTTTAAACATATGAAAGTTATTTATTTTAATTAATTATATGCTTGCGTTATATCACAAGTTGGTGCGTTAATTATGAAAATGTCCTCCACCGAGTCAATATCAATATTCGGATCCAGTCAAACCCTAATCTTCTGTTATTTGCCTAGTCAAAACCCTAATTTGACTAAAGCTTCTATTTTTGCCCGGTCAAAACCCTAAAGCTGAGTCTTTCCCACATTTTAATTGTTGCTCGGTCAATAAGCCTAGTCAAAACACATTTTCCTATCTTTGAGCGCACTTCTTGTGGTCAGCAGATGGACTTCGTGCATTATGGATCCCTCGTTTTCCTCATATCTAGTTGCTGAACTCCTCTATAAATAGAGAGCTCACCTCATTTGGAAAATCACACCAAAAGCTCTCCGTATCTGAAGTTTTTCTCACTTCTTCCCCTTTTTTTTCTTCTTCTTCTTCTATTTTCTTGAGTAGCCTTAGTGCTATACTACGAGTAGCCTTAGTGCTATACTACGAGTAGCCTTAGTGCTATATTACGAGTGTCAGTCATACGACTGCCATACAGAGGGTGTAATTCTAGATCGATTTTCTACAGTGAAGTAGAACTCCTTTACAATGTAATTGGGTTGTTTTATCCTGGAGACTTTGTGGTTGATAGTCTGCCTTGCACAATTTGGGCAGTGCCTCAAAACGTCTTAAAGAGAGCGACCTAGTCCGCGACTCATCCCAATAATTTTAATCGGTGGCATTGTTATTTTTCAAAAATATTTTTCTGAAACAACAGAATTTGATAGAAACACTTCATTAATGACACCAATTAATTTATTTGAAGAGAGAACCAATTCAATAAGACCGGAAAGATGGTCAATAGTTTGTGGAAATGACTCACTCAAGTGATTATGAGAAAGATCTAGTGTTTTTAATAATTTAAATTTAGTTGTCTTAAAAAATGGTAGAGATTCATCATCTATGATATTCACACCATTCAATTGGTTAAAACTGAGATCTAGAGTTGATATGATTGATAGAGATCCACCATCTATGATATCCACACCATTCAACTATTGTCATAAAGGTATAGAGATACAATATAAGGCAAATGAATTAATAATTTCGGTAATGTCCCAAAAATATTGAGACTTTAAAGATATGATGTCTTCAATGATGAAAAGCAAGAAAATCAAGAATTGTCCCCTCATTGAATGAGTTATTGCTTAGGTCCAAAACCACTAAACCATTTTGTGCACAACATAATTGTTGTATGTTGTCACTAAGTTGGGTAGATAATTTGTTGGAGTTTAGGTGTAACTCTTGCACTTGACACATATTCCTAAAATAATTTGGTATCGTCCCTTGGAGTTCATTATATGAGAGGTCAAGATAATTAGGAAAATCATGTTTTCAAAGTCATATGGAACACTTTGTTGCAAAGAATTACATGAAAGACCAAGATGTGTGAGAGATTTGCTAACATTAATAACCAATGACAAAATAGAAGAGGTTAAACTATTAACCCAAGATAAAGAGATTCCAACGAAATGGAAAAATTCAAGTGGAGAATAGATTTAGGAGTGACTTGATGGAGCCCACAACTGTATAAATGAAGTTCAGCTAGAGAAGGGATTTTGTTTATTGATGACAACCAATCAACGAGAAGAGTGAGATTCACATATGATAGATCATGAAAACTCAAATTAGAGAAGTGAGAAAGCCATTCAAGATCATTGGCAATCATATTATTATATGCAAGGTTAAGAGTTTGCAAATTGGAAAGGTTACTCAAACTAGTAGGAATTACACTAATCAATTTATTACCACTAAGATCCAACTCTATCAATTGACCAAGTGAACCAATACATTTTGGAATCTTTCCTTCTAAGTGATTATAACCAAGATTCAAAGAAGTTAGATGTTGCAATTCACATATTGAAGAATCAAACTTACCTGCATATAAATTTTTGATTACGAGTTAAATTAAATATACACATTAATCTCACACAAAAATATAAAATTAAGTCTTTCTAAGTATATTGGGTAGTGAAATGCATGTAGTATTTAGATGACAATTACTATTATAAGATATGTGATTCTTTGATAATACTAACAACAAAACAAAATACCTTAAAATATGAACACCCAAAGAAACCAATTGTGTTCAAAACATAACATAAGACATTAAAACTTATATGTCCATTTTTTTTAAGGGATTAATAGTTATGTTTTTTTTTCAAAGATTAACCTAAATTTTGTTTTTTTTTATTAGAGACCAGAATGAAATTTAACTCAAAATAAAAATCTCTATAACACATAATTGGTATCATGAGAAGAAAAGAAAAAAAGACGAGTTCGATAATTAAATGTTTAAAAGCGCTTGGCAAGAGAAATCAACACAAAAGTAAAATTATAAATGTGGTAAGAGTAAAATAGTGGAAGAGTTAAAAGAAAATTGATATGTATAGACATAATTTGGTGCTTAGTTGGAAGCTCAAATTGCTCCCAAACGTAAAATTGATATGTAAAATAGCAATTTTCAGTTTCTTGCCCAAGTGGTTTTTACCCCAATTGGTAGAAAAATTGTATGATGCAATAAAATAAAAACTTTTTATTGCATTTGTTTTTTGTTTTTTTTTAACAATTTATTAACCATGAAAGTTTTCATTTCTTTCCTTTGAGATTGATCGTGTGACCGACAATTTCCAGTTAATATATCAACTTAAAGAGGAGCTCAAAAATCGATTTTATTGAGCTATTATTTCCTAGTACAATAAACAACAAACTTATTGTGACTAAAATTAATTAATTAAAAATTATTTTTTATCACCACAAAATCAAACAAACAATTATCATTTTTTACTAAGCCCCTCGTTCTCTCCCTCTCTGCTTTGATCAAAAGACAGCTAATGTGATTCATCCAAACAACGAGCCTCATTCTCGCATACACTATAAAATGTGCACCCCTTCCTTCAAATTATGTTAAGAAAGCCGACATCTCATTCTCTTTCTTCGCCGTTTGTTTTCTCTGGCGAAGTTTCTCCGATTCGTTTACCGTAACTATTATGGATCTGTATCTTCTTGGTTGGATTCTAAGCACCGTTTTGAGCCTCTTTGCGCTCTGGAGTTTTGGTTTCGTCGGGAAAAGGAGTTGCCCTGCGCCGAAGAAGCCGTTTAAACGATGCTGATGTGATGGACCTTTTTGTATAATAATTTCACTTGGATTTAATAGGATTACATGTAAGATAGACCATTACTGATTGGTTGAGATCTTTTAGAATTCAATCTTTTATCGATTTTGCCAAAAAAAAATAGGATTTTTCAATTGATAATGTAAAAAATCAGAATTTACGGTCTAAAAGATAATATCTTTTTTAAATGATATATTTTAAAATAAAATATTTTTTAAACGATAATTAAATAATTGACAAACTTTAATCTTCATAAAACTCTTCTATATATAAATAGAGTATTGATATGATGAATTTTAATCACAACACAACATTATTGAAAAAGAAAAGAAAGTTTGATGGAGAAAAAAATAATGTTGCAAGATATAGAAGCTATTATGAAAAAAAAAAGTATTCCTTTCAATCCGAAAGTTCATTTTAGTTTAAATGTAATTTTAGTACAAGTTGATCCACATTTCTACACCAATGAAAAGTTATCACAAATTGAAGAACTACATTGTCAAGTAACAAAGTCACCACTTATTTTACAAAACACTATAACAAAAGAGAAAGTGGATAATAACAAGAAGAGACGTTGCTCAAGTGATGAAGGTAACATATTTTGTGAAGAAACAAGAGTGAAACCAAATACTATAAAGGAAAAAGAATCATCACAACCACCAAAATTGTCTATTCATGTCATGAACAAGATCACAAAGTTGAATAGTACTAAAGTAAGATATGTTATGTGCAAGAAATTGTTTAAAACGGATCTCAAGATAAATAACAATCGTCTTTCAATACCACTTAATAAAATCACATGTGATTTTCTCATTGAGATGGAGAAGAAGATATTAGATACAAAGGAAGGAGATAAACCTCTTGGGTTAGATGTGATTGTGTTTGACTCTTCGTTTAGAGAATTCACTATGTCTTTGAAATTGTGGAAGATGCACAATAAGTCAAAGATGCATCCGATTAGTGTTTACAATCTTATTAAGAATTGGAGACTTCTTGTATCCCAAAATAATTTAAAAGAGGATTAAAAACTCAATATTTGGTCATTTAGGGTGAATGACAAGTTACATTTCTTACTCGATGATTAGAATTCTTATTTATAGCAAGATTTTTAGTTTTGTAGTTATTATAATGTTAATTCTTTCATCATGATGTATTTAAGTTTTTTTATTAGTGTATGATTTTTTTATAACGTTGATCATGTGCTTCCCTGAGTAAAAAATAATGTACAATTTTAGAGTTTTTTCTCCTTCTTATTTTAGTAATAAATAATAATAACTAAACTCTCCTTCTTATTTTAGTAATAAATAATAATAACTGTTACTTCTTATAGTTTTTTTTGTTCAACTTGCTATCATCCACTTATAAATTTATTTTATTTCATCTTTTCACAATTTACACTTTATAACAAGTTATAATAGTTGAATAAAAAAAATTATAATTATAATAATATTCAATCAAAATTATTAGATTTAAACTACTATTTATGTAAATAGATATATGAATTTAAATATATCACTAATTATTAAACGCATGAGTAAGTAATTAAGACTCTTTTGTTATTATTGTTTTCATACGGTTATCCAAACAAAA
>JBBPBT010000183.1:5195092-5253566 GCA_037974875.1 Cicer bijugum
AAATTTTAGGAGTAAAAACAAAAATTAAATTAGACAAAAACTGAAATTTTAAAAAAGTTGAACAATTATTTTGTAAATTTTTAAGGACCAATTTACAAATAACAAAAATAGGGATTAATATGAAAAATTTTAAACATATAGGAAGATAATTATAAATTTGAAAAAATTATAGGAATCATTTCATGGTTCATATATTATATAAAGTAAAGAGAAAAATTGAAATTCTTAGGTTTTGTGGTATTCGAAATTTTCTAAATTTAGATCTCAAAAAATACCTCATAGAATCCCTTCGTTTTGAAAATTCTCCACATTTATTATCCAAACAAGGTAATTTGTATTGAAGTATTTGAATTCCCTGAAAAAATTATATTCCCTCAAAAAATTTATCATCCAAGAGTGTGTTTGGATAGGGCAGTTGGAAATTATAGGGAAATTAAAATTTTAGGCAATTCAAATACTTCAATTGAATTTCTTTCATTTCTAAATTTTGTTGTTTGGATAAAGGAAATGTTCTTTTAAAATTGAGCTATTTTTATAAATTTCAAAAGTTTTGGGGCAAAAATAAAACTTAAATTTTGGGCAAAAATGAAATTTATATGTGGGGCAAAACAAAAATTTTGGAAAAATTAAGGGACTATTTAGCAAAATTTAAGGGGTCAATGTGTAAGAAATTAAAATAGAAACTAATATGCAAATTTTGAAACATATAAGGTCAAAGTTGTAAATTCAGAAAGAATTATAAGGACAATTTCATAATTCATATATTATAAACTAAAGAGAGAATTTGAAATTCTTAAATTTTAAGTGGTATTTAAAATTCTTTAAATTTATTATCCAAAGAAGATAATTTGCATTAAAGGATTTGATTCTCTCGTCCAAACACACTCTAAGGATTTCGACAAAATACATCATAGAATCATTTATTGTTTATAAATAGTTGATATTACTCACTTTTAGGGCTGGACAATGGGTCGGTTCGGGCGGGTTCGGGCCCAAAAACAACAACCGGCCCAAACCGCGGGTGAAGAATGCATACCCAATACAATTTATTTTTTGATACGGTTTGAACAGGTCACGGGTTAACGGTTTGTCGAGTTCATCGGTTCGGTTAATTCGGTTTGGTGGCTACAAAACAGAAACGGTTTGGCTACGAAACAGAAACAGTGATGGTGGCTACAAAATAGAAACGGTGGTGGCGGCTATGAAACAGAAACGGTGGTGGCGGCTACGAAACAAAAACGGTGGTGGCGGCTACGAAACAGAAACGGTGGTGGCGGCTACGAAATAAAAACGATGGTAGCGACTATGAAACAGAAATGGTGGTGGCTTCGAAATGGAGGTGGTGGTGGTTTATTGTTGAATGTTGAATGAGTTTGACTGTATTGAGTTGTGAGTGATGAGATGAAAAATTTAGGGTTTGTGAGTGAAAGAGGTGAGATGAAAATTTTAGGGTTTGTTGATGTTAGAGTGAGGGTGAAAACTAAGTTAGGATGGATTATTGGGTTTACTGGATTTGGGCCTTTTTAATTCTAATGCAGAAAGCCTTTTTGGACAACTTGATATTTTAAAATATAATTTGAGTCGGGCGGGTTTGGATATCCGCGGTCCAAAAATCATAAACCGAACCCGTCCGTTATAAACCACACGGACCCGTTTTTTTGACTCGCGGATCCATAGACCCGCTCTTCCCCCGTCCGTTAGAGAAATTGGGCCGCAGGCTGCTCGGTTTATTTCGGGCTACGGGTTCTTGTTCAGCCCTACTCACTTTATTTTCTAAAGTGAGTTGCTCACTTTAGATATGTTCGATTCTAGTAAAGTAATTTTTTTAAACAATTAAAAAAAAACTCCACAATGAATCATAATAAGAAAAAATAAATTAAATTAAAAAAAAACTAACTTATAATATTTTATTTATAAGAATAAAAATTTAAGTTTATTGTTTAAATTACCATTAAATCATTGTAAATAAAAAAAATGTTAAATTAAATGAAGAGTATTTTAGATATATTATCTTTAAATAAAAAAAAAGTGGTTGGATTTTTCTTATATTTCATTTCAAAAATCATAGATTATTTTATATTTTATTTTGAAGAGAGTAGTTATTATATTTTGGAATGCAATAATATAAGTAGAAAATGTTAAGAGACGGATGCTAATGTCCATAGTAAACAAGTGATTAAAAGTTACTTAAAACTCTAAGATTGATAGACGACTCAGACTAAAAATAAATTAACTATTATGTTAATTTTTAGTGTTGGACAATGACTCAATTAATTTCATTCCAAAGTGGCCTCGTAGGCTTCTGTTTCCTCAGCTTCAGTTTGTTCCACTTCTAGACTCATTACAAACGTTTCTTCATCAAAAGGAACCTTGTCCTTGAGGTTCAAAGTTGGATATGATTCTTTAATTTCAGCAAGAGATTCCCAAGTTGCATCTTCCGAAAAAGTTCCACTCCATTGAATAAGCATTTTATGCTGCATAGGATCAGGTCATTGCTGCTAGTTTAGAATGGTGATCGGTTGGATGATGGGTTGATTGTCTTTTGCATCCATTGGTAATTCCAGCGGAGGAGTTGAGTCACCAAAGCAAGGTTTTAATTTTGAAACATGAAAACAGAAGATGAATTTTGCTGGATGGAGGTAGCTGAAGCTCAAAAGCGACATGTCCAATAGCCTTGATCACTTGGAAAGCCCCATAGTAACGTTGTGAAGACTTATGAACTCGGGAACCACCACTTAAGTTTGTTTGTATGGCCCCAGTTTCACAAAGACCATGTCGCCCTTTTTAAAGTTGTGATATATTGGTATGTTGTGCTTTCTTCAAATTGCATTTCACCTTCTGGAGAATGGCAGCTCTATTGATCAGCTATGAGTCAACCGCTTCAATGTGACTTGTACCTGCAATATATAAAGGCAGAGAGAGAGGAGGTTTACCATATACTACCTCAAAAGGTGGATACCCAGTTGATGTATGAACTGAAGAGTTGTAATGTCATTCTGCTCAATGAAGATAGTATCCTCACTCTTTGGGCTTGGTATGTACAAAAGAACAAATATATTAACAATTTCAGTTTGGTCGTCACTCTCTGGATGGTAGGCTTTAGACATCCCAAGTTTGGTGCCACTCAAGCGGAACAATTCACGCTAAAATTTACTAACAAATATGGGGTCTCTGTTGGAAACCATGTCTTTTGGCATTTCATGCAACTTACAAATTATTTTCCAAATGATTCTGCAACGTTGGCAACAGGGAAATGAGTTGGGAACATACCAAAATGAGCAGGCTTTGAAAATCGATCCACCACAACAAGTACCACAGCCTAGTTTTGGAAAGAAGGGAGTCCTACTATAAAATCCAATGAAATGTCTTCCCATACTCCTTAGGGAACTGGAAGAGGTTGAAGCAAGCCATAAGGATGTTTTGTATACCGACAAATTCTGTAGTGGTGAACAAAATTGGTGTCGTCTTGTTTCATAGCCTTCCAATAAACACTTTCTTTGAGTCTACCCCAAGTCTTTTGTATTCCACTGCAACCACCTACTGTAATAAAACGCACTACGAGTCTACCCCAATGATGTGGATTTGAGTACTTTCACATGAGATTGAAGATCTAACTAAATGATTTCTTGAGATAAAGTAGTAAACTAAAAGGAAAAAGAAACAAACAAACACGAGTTAGATGGAGAAAATGAAGAAGACGCTACAATTAAGGATGATTGATAAGACAATGTGGAATCGTCACAATGGTAAGGAATCTATTGATAAGATTCAAGCAAGTTCTAATCCAAGAAATAAAATAGAAGACACATCTTACTCACAATTCTCAATAGAGAAATTGTAATTCATTTCAAAGTTCTCCAAAATGAGACTTCTAGATATTTAAATAAGGATTTACTTTATTTCTAAAATGGGCCAAAAGTCAATTCTCTAGACCCATATTGGACTTACACCACTTAACTAAAATTATTATAATTCAAATTGAACACAAATAAAACTAAAAACTATTATAAAATTTGACTTGAAATATTTTTTGTTTTTCCTCCTAATTAGCACATTTTAGGTCCTCGTCATTCCCTCCTTCTTAGAAGAAATTCAACCTCAAATTCAACTCATTCATAACCTACAAGAAGAAAAATACAAGTCAAAGACATGAAGAACAATGTTAACGCTACCACTGAGATCAAATGGAAATTGTGAAAAACCACTAAACATGTCAAGTACGTGAAGCACAACTCCACTTTTTGCATTCAACAATCCAACATATTCATTTCCAATATAAAGAGTTTTCAAGATAGAGATAAAATAATATCTTTTGAAATTGAAATTAAGTACCAATGTTACCTTCCTTGGATTGGAATTGGAGACGGATAAGAAGTTACTTTGTATTTCCAAAGGCTTCAACACAAGTTGAGCCTCATAGACATTCCTTTTATCATAAACAAATAAATGTTCTTCTTGAAACAAGATAAGTCTTTTTAACAAATAAGGAGTACCATATGGAAGTTTAAAAGATTTGTCAATAAAATAAATAGAGACTCCAAAATATCTGCAATTTACATTAGACTCAACAAACGTTACAACAAATGATCCTCGATCAAAGATGCCTACCAAAAACGAAATATGATCGAGACTTGAATCTACTAACAAGTTTTTACTCAACTGCCTGCTAATTTGGAAAAAAAATAAACAACGTGAATGGGTAAGTTACAAAGACTTAGTGAGGAGACAACAACCACCATCAACCAAAAGGGAAACACAAAAAGGCACGAATAATTGTTTTTCAATCTTGTAGTGATTATGTTATACACATAATAAAACCATTAAACTTATAATGTAGTTGCTTAGATAGAAATATTAAAAATTTCGTTTATAGCGAAGCGAAATCAAAATGAATAACATTAAAATCATTATGAAAATCAAACAAGTAAAATTACAAATTTTTGAGAACTAAGAGGCGGCTTCATTTGATTGATAGCCATTTCCTCCTAAGGGTGGCCTGTCCCTTAGGGGTAGCTCCATCTAACGAATAGGCCTCTCCTCTCAATCCCGTAACACATCATCACGTTTCAATTAGGGAGCTTACATCTCATTGATAGCCCTCTTCTCTTAGGGATGACATTTATCATAGGGGTGGCTCCATCTAACGGGTAATTATCCCTAATTAGAACGAGGTAGCTATGTGCACCTAACGCGGTTAACGATTTTATAAAGATGATATGAGGTATGCAAAAGAGAAACGACACAAAGAATATAAAAAGGGGGAACAAGAAAAGAAAAGAAAAAAGGAAAATATATCATATGAAAAATATATTCGAGATTTTGTATTGGATTCAGAGTATGTGAAATATCTTTATCAAAAGAGGCAAGAAAAATAGAGAAACTAGCCTTGGGAGAAAAAGAGAAAATTAAAGAAAAGAAAGGCGAAGTGGAACAAAATTTGATAGACAAAGAGCAAAAAATTGAGTTTAACTATTTTTCTAACTTTGTTGATCCTTATGTTCAAAAGCTTGAAGACATGTCTCCAAAAGAGGAATGTCCATAATCCATTGAAGTTAAAGGTGATTGGCCAAATATTTCTCCAAAAATAATTAAGTACCAATGTTACCTTCCTTGGATTGGAATTGGAGACGAATAAGAAGTTACTTTGTATTTCCAAAGGCTTCAACACAAGTTGAGCCTCATAGACATTCCTTTTATCATAAACAAATAAATGTTCTTCTTGAAACAAGATAAGTCTTTTTAACAAATAAGGAGTACCATATGGAAGTTTAAAAGATTTGTCAATAAAATAAATAGTAAGGAGACGTGTAGTAGTGCATCTATCAATTAATTTCACATGCAAACATTAATCCTTCATAAAAAATCTCAAGATACTAACTTTATTTTTAACACAAGAGTAAGTATTTAAGTTAACAAAAAAATGTTTCTTAAGAATCCCAACACATTCTTCAAAATTTTTGTCATGAACCAAAGTTAATTTAGAAAGCACAACAACACATTTATCAAGAAATTCATTCAAGTCTTGGCTCATAATTCTCAAATCAAGTTTAGAAGAATAATACGAATTAAACACTTGATGCATCACGGTTTCAATTTTCAAATGCGACTTATGGAAATAATACGAGTTAGGCATTTTAACATGAATATTTGCAAACCTATCAAGCATATGAGGAAGAAATTTGTCAAACAATTTAAGAGAAACTTAAATTTAAGTTGCTAGGATTCAAACCAATATTTTTCTTGCAAGGATCCTTTGGAGAAATATTTGGCCAATCACCTTTAACTTCAATGGATTATGGACATTCCTCTTTTGGAGACATGTCTTCAAGCTTTTGAACATAAGGATCAACAAAGTTAGAAAAATAGTTAGACTCAATTTCTTGCTCTTTGTCTATCAAATTTTGTTCCACTTCGCCTTTCTTTTCTTCAATGGCTAGGTTCAAGGAATAAGTCGGGTTCAAGTAAAGTTTGAGATTCAGTAGGAATAAGGATGTTTATTAAGGCTTCTGTATGTAGGTTAGGGTAGTCAGGTTCAAAAATAAGCAAATAAAATTGCCTCTTACAATGATGACCCGATTAAAGAAATCATCACAATTGTAATATAACCTTAGTTCATGGCGTGTTTGCAATTCAGCAGGTGCGAGGCATTTTATGGTTGGTGTTCTTTGGGTTGGGGTAGGTGTATTCTTAGTTGGGATAGTTTGGGGTTAGACGAGTTTTGTGGCTAGGGTCGTGGTTGGGTTTGGATAAGAATAAGAACTTTGGGTTAGGCGAGTTTTGTGGTTAGGGTTGTGGTTAGCGTGATTGCTATTGTACTCATTGTAATCGTCATGGCCATACTATGGATGTCCGTTTTTGAAAATATGGTTTTCCCCCTCATTTTCACAAGAATGGTCCAAACTATGCTAATGTTTGAGCTGTTGATTCTACTAACATTGATGATGATCAAATATCACAATCTCTTGATGAGCCTTCTAGTGATTTGCATTCTGGTTTCAAACAAGAACATAAAAATATTATTTTTGTCTCACTTAATCCTTATTTAAGTGTCAAACATTTGGTAAATTTTGCATAATCATGTTCTTTTTATTTTCCCATATCTTTAATATCAATGATGCCACTTCTTAGATATTACTCATATTAATAGAATTTTCCCTTTTATTAAACTCCCTAAGCTTAATTCTCCTTATGATGTTTGTTTCAATGCTAAGAATAAGAGGTTACCTTTTCCCAATAGTCATATTTGGGGTGTCTTTCTTGTGCCATTTATTTTTTGTTTCAAGTATTTTTAACGGTTGTTGATGACAAGTCTCATTTTTATTGGATTTATCTCATGAAATTGAAGTCTAAAACCTATTCTTAGTTAAATCCTTTGTTTCAATGGTCAAAACTCATTTTGGTAGAACTGTGAAATGCATGCATTTTGACAATGAAAACAAAATTTCTCTTAAGGACTTTTATAAATCTCATGGGATTATCCATCAAATTTCGTGTGTAGAAATTCCTCGACAAAAGGGTATTGTTGAGCATAAGCATCAACACATCTTAAATATTGCACGTGCCATCATGTTTCAATCACATTTGTCTATTGAATTTTGGACCCATTTTATCATTCATTTAATATTTTTAATCAATAGGTTGTCATATTAATTTCTTAAGTTTCACTCTCCATATCATGTTTTGTATGATTGCATACTTAATATTTCTGAGTTAAGATTGTTTGGTTGCTTGTGTTATACTTCTACGTTAAAGTCTAATAGAAAAAATTTTGACTTTCTGTTCTTGCAAACGCATTAATTTGGGATATAAATTTGGTACTAAAGGCCATGTTCTTTTTTATTTATTTTAGTTTTATGTGATGCTATACTCTTTGAAAATGTTTTTCCTTTTATTCTTTTCAAACAAAAACAACAGGACATTATTTTTCCTACAATTAATCCTACTTCACATGACTTCACCTTTGACCTTCCCACCCCTAACAATAATGATATGTTTGCTCAATCTCTTTTTCATGCTTCAACTTATTCACCCACCATAGAGCCTCATTCGAACAGTCGTGTTCCATCCTCTAACTCTGCCCTTTTGCCCAGTTCTGGTGCTTCTACCAGCCCTATTACTCTTGTCCCAAACCAACCTTCCCCATCTATGATTACCAACTTGTCACCTTCATATCTCAAAGATTATCAATGTGAATTATTGACAGGTACAACCCCGAATTTTTTTGGTTCTTCCATGCAACAATCAAGTACTATCTATCCTATTTCTAATTACATTTCTTATGATCATTTTTCTTCACCTCATAGAATTTTTTATTTAACAATTTCCATAATTAAAGAGCCTTCTGGTTACTCTACTGCTATTAAATACAATATGAGCTTGATGTTCTCAACTCCAACTATACATGGGAATTAACTACATTGCCTCCTAATAAGTCTTTCATTGGTTGTAAATGGATTTTTAAGTTGAATTTTTACGTTGATAGGTCTATCGAGAGTTATAAAGCTCAACTTGTGGCCAAAGGCTTCAGTCAAACTGAATGCCTTGATTATTTAGAAACTTTTAGTCCTAGGGTAAAAATTATTACTTTATGTTTGTTGTTATATGTTTCTACTTCTAACAAGTTTTTATCTCAGCTAGACATTAACACTGCTTTTCTCCATGGAGATTTGTTTAAGGATGTTTATATGAAACTACCTATTGGTCTTTATGTTGCACATAGAAATCTAGTTTGTAAACTCAAACAATCACTTTATGGGTTGAAAGGTTGGCTTTATTCAATCCAAAGTTGATTATTCCTTGTTTACAAAACATACATCTATTTTATTATTATTATTATTATTATTATTATTATTACTATTATTATTATTATATTAAGTTATGTGGATGATCTCCTACTTGCAGATGATGAGATGAATGAAATCACATGTCTCAAATATGTCTTGCATTCTAAATTTAGTATTTAAGATTTGGGTGTTCTTAAATATTTTCTAGGCTTTGAGATTGCAAGGAACTTAAAAGACATCTCAATTTTCCAATGCAAATACTCTTTGGATTTATTGGATGACACATGTCTTTTGGCTTCCAAGCCTTCATCCACACTTATTGATCATACTCTCAAATTACACATAATTATGGCGATCATCTTTCTAACTCTACTCTTTTTCGTCATTTAATTTGAAAATTACTTTATTTAACTCATATGCGCCCTAATATCTCTTTTTTTGTTTGCAGGTTGAGCCAATATCTCTCCTTTCCCACTACTCTTCACTTGAAAACAACTTACAAGGTCCTATGTTATATAAAGACTAGTCATGGTCACGACTTGTTTTACAATAGTTCATCCTCTTTAAGTCTAAAAGGGTTTTGTGATTTCGATTGGGGGCGTGTTTGGATACTAGGAGATCTACTTTTGGGTTATGTTTTTATATTGGGTCATCTTTAATTTCATGGAAAAGCAATAAACAACCTATTATATCGCGTTCATACTCTGAAGCAGAGTATTGCACCCTTGCACATGCATCATGTGAAGCACAATGGTTTATTATATCTCCTTAATGACTTTTGAATTGAGCATTCTACTCATGTCTAGATTTTTTATGACAATCAGTCTTTAATGCACATTGCTTCCAACCCTGTTTTTCACGAGTGCACCAAAGATATTGAGATGGATTGTCACATCGTCAGAGACAAGCTATAAGTTGGTGTCATTCATTTGTTTTCTATTCCAACAACTAATTAGATTGTGGATTTATTTACTAAACCATTGCACTTTGGTCCTTTCACTTTCTTTACTTCCATACTAGGATTACTTTACATCCATTCTAGTTTGAGGGGGATGTTAGACCTTCATAATTTTATGGACTTTATGTTTTAACAATTAGTTATTATTTAGTAATTAAGCGTTTCACTTAGTAAGTTTAGAGGAGAGTTTGTTAGGTCTCCAAACCTTGCTATATAAGATTCATTTCTTTCTCCTTTTGTTTTTAGGAAAAATCATTAATGTAAAATACATTTTATCTCTTTGATGATGGACAAGAAACAAAGAAGTATTCAGTTTAACATGGTATCAAAACAATAATTATTTACGAAAACATGAAATTAAGTTAAATGACTTTTACTTATATTTTAATAATGTTGTAAATATAAAAAATCTAGAACATTTTCAAAATATTAATACGTCTATAGAGAAATAGTATATTTATTGTAATTTTTTTTTGTTTAATAATAATAAAGTCATTATTTTATCACCAAAATATTAATGTATTTTTTTTATTTTTTAAATATTGATAGTAAATGATTTTCCCCATTACTCAAATTTGTTGTATCTACCCTTGGGTGTAGGATAAGAAGTGAACTCTTTTAATGGAAACGTGAGGCATTGGAAGAATGTATTACATTTTTCAAAAAGCATTTCTTTGCATTAACAAGTGAAAGATCATTAGTAAAAAAAATAGTGAAAGACCATAATTTGTTGGAACTAAATTGATTTTATACTTAGAGTTTTGATGATAACAAAAGTATTTCATGAGAACAATATATTTGACCAAAATTCGTATTTATGTAAAAAAATCTAAAATAAGATTTGATTCAGATTTATAATTGAAGAAAATATTTGACCATGATGAAAAAAAGATATTGTCAAGAATTGTTTACAACAATATATGAACATAATCAATCTGAAGAATTTACATACTCAATATGAACAAAATAGGAACATGTTCAATATGAAGAATTTACAAACTCAATTTGATCAAAATACGAACAAAATCAATCTGGAAGAACTGCTCTGATTGGATTCATAAATAATGAATTGGCTAAAGAACATATTATTAGAAAACATCTTATTCAAAATTATTTTTGAATAAGATCATCATTGACCAAGTTAGGAATGAAGATACAATTCATAATAAATAAGGACTAAATTCAAACCCTAATTTCATCTATAAATAGATACTCAAGGTTGAAGAAGAAGATAATGGAAAACATAGAAAAGAGTAGAAAAACTCAAGCTCAAATTCCAAATTTATCTTAGAGTTCAAAGAGAGAAACACTTGTTCAAATAAATTTCTAGATGTTTTTTTCGTAGAGTGTAAGAGTTATTATTATTATTAGCTTGATTAGAAGCAAAAACTTAAAATTCCAATCTTTTGTATCCAACTTGATAATGTTTAGTTCCTTATTTAATATGGGGTTTTCAGGTTGTTAGGGGAAGACTTAGCTTGTGGATTCAAGGTGGTTAGTTCCTCAAAAGTCTAGGGTTGTTAAGATATTTGGGAAGACTTGGCTTGTAGGGTCAAGGTGGCGTTGTTCCTCAAAAGTCTAGGGTTGTTAGGAAATTTAGGAAGACTGAATTCGAGGGTCAGATATTTTGTAATTCAAGATATATAAATTAGTGAAATGAAGCCTTCTGAATGAGAGGATTGAATGTAGCCAAGTTAATGGTGAACCCAGATAAATCTATGTAATTCATAAAAACCAACTAACCTTCATCAAATTAGCAAAAAGTTATCAACTTTTTCAAACACAATTCAACCCCCTTCTTGTGTTTATACCTTGAATTGGAATGGGTGCTCGATCTCAAAGTTGAGCACTTTAAAATGTTTGAGGAAAGATCCAAGGGTTCCACATTTCTAGATTCAATGAAGAAGTTGCTAGGGGAAACATCAACACACCACCTTTATTTGATGCAGAACATTGGGACATGGTGTAAGATGGTTATATTGCTCAAAAGAATACTTATGGTATTGAGATTTCGAGGAAATAGATGGATGCTTATCAGAAGAAGATGTACAAGTTGCATCATAAGTCCATAACATTCATGATAAATGCAATCACTGTCAAGGAGTTTGACAAGAACACCAAAAACGAGATACTAAAAAGTATTTATGATAGTCTGATTTTGACCTATGAAGCAAGAAAACAAGTTCAAGAAGCGAAAGCCAACCTCCTAGTAAAAAAGTATGAGTTGTTCATGATGGAAGAAGATGAATATATTGAAAGAATATATTTTAGATACCACACTCTAGTCTCAAGATTAAAGGTACTCGAGAAGAGTTATACTATTGTTGATCATGTGAAGAAAATTGTTAGGAGTCTAATAAGTAAGTGGAGACCTAAGGTCACTGCCATTCAAGAAGTAAACGATCTGAATACTTTTAAGCTAGAAGAATTAATCAACTCTTTCAAATCATATTAAATTGAGTTTAAAGAAGATGAGGCCAAGAAGAAAAGCAAGACTCTAGCATTGAAGTCCAAGCAAAAGAATGTTCTAAAGGCAACAATTAAGAACTCAGAGGAAGAGAAAATTGCCTTCATATCTAGAAGAATTCAGAGGATGTGTCACAACAAGAGGAAATCTTTTCCTCCTAAATATTCTAGGTAGTCAAGTAGAGGAATTGATGAAAAAGTTTACAAGAAAACCATTATCTGCTACGTTTGCAATTGACCTAGACATATCAAGTCAGACTGTCCAAATATGTAGAATGGGATATAGTAGAGGAAAGATTCTAAACCCAAGAAAAAAGTCTGATGGCTACATGAGATGACTCTGATGATGAAGAGTAAGCAAATTTGGACTTTACAAATGCTTGAGATGATAAATTCATATTTTGAAACGGAAGTGGACTTTACGAATGCTTGAGATGATGAATTCATGAATTTGTAGTCTATGGATATATACAGGTCATGAAACCAATTAAATTAGATGCAAATACAATAGTTTAAAAAGAGAATTCTTGTACGATAAGACATAATTCTATCTTAAATCGACTAAGGAATTAGGTGTTACTTTAAAATTAAAGGTTATGTCGCTAAGACATTAGGGCAAGAATAATAAAAAGGATTCAATTATAATTCATTAAAGGAATTCAGTAACTAGGATTAAATTAGACACCAAGGTTGGATTCGAAGTGAAACTCATCCCTAGCATTTTTCTTATTAAAAAGTATCAATTTTTTTATTGTTGTTAATTTTAAATATTATTTTAATCAAACTGGGAACTTTCATTTCAATTTTAGTAATTAAATATAATTTGATAGTAAAACGCAATCCTTGAGTTCGACACTCGATACTACTGTTTTATTATTACTTGCAATGATTTAGTACACTTGTTGAAACGCTATCACACATATAATTCTGATAAGCATGAAGAAGTATTCCAAGATTTTCTAGCTAATGGTATGGAAAGAAAAAAGTATGCATCTATGATTTACAATGTTAGTAGAAATGGTAAAAGAGGTATATGATTTGAAGAAATAGTAACTGAACCTAAACTTATTCACTCTGATGTTTTGTGTATTGATTGTTCTAAGAAATATCACTATAAATTATCTTGTCCTATGATAAATACAAAAAAGGCAAAAAAACCTTTCAGGACTAACAAACTAGGACCCAATTAGATTTGGGTACCAAAAGACAAATTTGTTTATGTTATAGATGTTCTAAGCAAACCATGTTGAGACATCAATCATGGAATATGGTAAGTGGATGCTAGCAAATTGTGAATGGAAAAAGGTTTATGTCCTAAGACTTGACATCCGTGGAAGAATGATTGGTCAACATAATACTTAACAGAACCAGCTAATGAACCATAACTATCAAGAAAAAAAAGAACCATGTGATGAAATACAAATATCAGAGATTATGGAGTATCAACATAATTAAAACGAGCAGAAAAATCACCTATATCAACAGAGTTGCAACTACTAGAAGAATCATAATTATCACTAGTTACAAAATTACCTGAGAAACCTAATAACTTTGAAAGAAGACTAGTACATAATACACTTTTTAGAAAATCAATAGGAGATGACATCCTTATTATTCAAATTTATGTTGATGACATTATTTTTGGATCTACTACAGACACTTTTTACCAAGAATTTTTAAATTGATGTAGCTTGAATTTCAAATCAGTATGACGAGAGAACTTAAATTCTTCTTAGGGATACAAAATCAGCAAAGTCAAAAAGATATATACATTCATCAAACTAAATATTCAAAAAAAACTTCTCAAGAAGTTTAAGATGAGTAATTGCATACCTATGACTACACCAATGCACCCTACCTGTTCACTTGAAAAAGATGATTCATGCCAAAAAGTTGATCAGAAAACCTTTAAAGAAATGATAGGATCGCTACTTTACCTTATCGCTTCTAGACCTGATATCACGTTTAATGTATGTGCATGTGCAAGATTTCAATCTAACCTTAGGGAATAACATTTAACTGTTATTAAGAGAATCCTTAGATACCTAAACGACACTACCAACCTTACCTTGTTCTACAAGAAAGCTCTTAAGTACAAAATAAGTGGATACCGCGATTAGGATTATGCTGGAGATAAATTTGAGAGAAAGAGCGCTAGTGGACTCTGGATCTTTTTAAGTGACAACTTAATATCTTGGTTAAGTAAGAGAAAAAGAACCATTGTCATGTCAACGATAGAGGTTGAGTACATTTCAGCAGCTGGCTGCAGTTCTTGACTACTTTGGATGAAACATCAACTTGAAGACTACAAAATCCTAGAATCCAACATTCTCATCTATTGTGATAACACTTTTGTCATTTGTCTAACCAAAAATCCTATCCTACCTTAGAGCTAAACACATAGAGATCAAATATCACTTCATTAGGGACTTTGTTCAAAAAGAGACACTAAACATTCAGTTTGTAGACACTAAACATCAATGGACTGACATATTCACTAAACCACTAGTTGAATATATGTTTGACTTCATCAAGAAAAACCTAAATCTTACTATCATACTTGACTGGTGTTGTGACAACTTCAAAGTAGTCAAGTTTTACATTAGTTTTTATATTTTCTTGTAATATGTTATATTCATGTTATTAAAAAAAAGGAAAATTAAAAAAAAAAGAAATTAAAAAAAGAAAGCAAGTTTCACTTTCATGTCTTTTTGTTCGGTGACAAAACGGGGAGAAAGATATTTGATAAAGTGCAATGAAAAGATAAAATGATACTTAGACTTTAAGGGAGTCCTAAGTTAGAGGGAGTCGAAGAAATATAAAGAAAAATTGTTATAAAAAATACTAGTTTTGTCATTATCAAACAGGGGGAGATTGTTGGAACCAATTTGGTTTTATACTTAGATTTTGATGATAACAAAAGTATTTTTCTAGAACAATATATTTGAGTCACAAAGTATGAAATAAAATTCGTGTTTTTGAAGAAAATCTAAAATAAGATTTGATTCAAAGAATTTACATACTCAATTTGAACAAAATCAATCTGAGCTCCCGATTTCCTATCTGTAAAAAATAGCGACCTTCTCGCTCCCCATTTCATTTCCATAGGAAATAAGGAGTATTTGCCTTCCGTGGGAATTGAACCCGTATTGAGGAAAAAACTTTTTTGATGTATGCTTTAATGACAACAAACCTTATGAAATAAAATATTAAGTTTTATGAATGGTTGTCTACTAATGGTTGCACTTGAGTTTTGTTTAAGGAACATGAATTACATAAGTGAACAAGCAAGAAGCCATTTAGTTCATGAAGAAGTTGACCAAATGCAACAATCAATTATCACATTGATATAAATCAGAAGAAATATCATTTGAAAAGGAAGAAAAAATACAAAGACATAACAGAGAGCGTTCTTGATCGAAGTTTGAAAAACGAAGAACGTTCTCCATAGTTTTGCGATTTCAAGAACAAATGAACTCCTCTATTGAAGAACAAGTTGCCCCTAGATTTTGCAATCATTCTTTTAGAGAATGTTATGGTTATTAAAACTGATGTCTGGAAAAATGGAGAATGTTTCTCAGCTTTAAATCCAACGTTCTGGTTTTGACAACATTAATTCAAGAACATTCTGGTTTACAAAAATAAAAGTCTTTTTTAGTTTAAGATGAATCTGGACAGTGAAAGCACATCAATCTACATTACCAATCCCCAAGGTTTACTACAAAGGAACATAACTATATACTCAAGATTATTTTGGACAAATTCAAAGAGAAAATGATCAATAAAAGCAAAACAATGAATCAAGAATAAAAAGCAAGATTAATCCTCAAAGTTGATGGCTTGCGATAGACAAGAACATTTCTTGTTTGTTGATAAACCAGTCCCTATTACGAAGGTACAAGAAATAGGTACACAAAGATCATACTAGAAAGATCTACTCCAAAAGATTAACAAAGGCAAAAGCTAACCATCAAGAACCAACAAGCAAGATCAAATCAGTTTTTAATGCAAAGAAAGCTCTTGAAAATCGCAAATGGATTTCCAGTTCATATACTAGGAATATAAAACTCTCATATGAGCAAAAGAATCACTTAAAATGATCAAAGATTAAAAGACACAACTCGAAGCAAAAGTGTCAAATGGTCATTCTACAATAGTGTAACATTACTCTCCAGATTGATAAACATTCTCTAGCTTATTAGACTTGATCTTCAGCAGCAAACATCTTTCTCTAGAATAATTAACAACTATTTCCAGAATGATCAAAATCAAATCGCCAATATGATGACATCAATACTATAATGATACAAACATTCTCTAGCTTACTAACCATCATTCTCCAGCCTTATTTCATTATTTTCCAACCTGTTTTGCACAATTCAAAAGACAATCTTAATCTGAATCGATTATGCAAATCCATAAGACGTTTATGTGCTAAAACAAAGGATCATCACAATCAAAAATGAAAAGCTACAAATTAGAAATTGTTAACACATAAGCATAAACGCAAAATATTCAAAATAGAAACATTCAATGTTTAAAAGTCTAATCTTTGGTCAAGCCTGACACATGACAGCAAGGCACCTTTTCAACAGTTATAATAGCTGTCATCAACCTCTATGAAGCCTATAAAAGGAATCTCAAGCTCAAGGAAAATGCATAACTTCAAGTGGTATGAAAATTCAACAATCACATACACTTACATATTTGAAAGCTTCTCATTTTCAAAAGAATCAGTTATGAATTTATCTTCATATATCCATATCGTATTACTGACTTCTTTTATCAAGAATATATTCGCAAACATGAGTTTAGCATAATAAAATTCTACCCATCTCTATAAATCATTATTATGTAAACTCAAAACTATAAGGGTTGTTTATAGTTTGAGAAGTTTTTGTAAAAATCCTTTTATGGTTACAAGGTTCATTGTAAAATCCTCTCAAGATTGATAGGTAACTTGATTGAATTCTTTCTGGGTGGAAAGGAATTACTGTTACAGATCAAGGTTGATCTTAACAAATACCGTGTAAAATCAAGAACATTCTCCATTTCAACACTTAGTGGAAAATCTAACGGTTGTGAGGACTAGACGTAACCCAGGTTGGGTGAATCAAAATATATCATAATGTGATATCTCTTCTCTTATCTCTATTTTAATTTCAGTCCTTTTGATTATCAAGTTAAATAGATAAATGAAATTGTTGATTTTAACTAACCAAGAACATTCTTCATTTTCTGTTTTCAGGACAAAGAGTGTTCTTCGTTTTCTGTTTTCAGAACCAAAATTAATCTTGAGTTATTTTCTTAAGTTTTCAACAGAAAATTTGAAAAAAGGTTAAATCACAATTGAAACCCCCTTTCTTGTGATTGACATTGCTACTTCACCTAACACATGGGGGATAAGTATCACTTGAAGTAGCAATGTCAATCACAAGAAATGGGGGTTTCAATTGTGACCCTTTTAAAATTTTGATTCTCGTGTTTAATTTAAATTAACTCAAGATGGATCTTGGTTTGATAAAGGCAGAACATTCTTCATAGAATATAACAATAAAAACTTCACAAAGTGATTAGTGTTGTGTAGGTGAAAAATAAAAAAAGGAGATATGGGATAGAAAGATCACAAACAAAAAGTGTACTAGTTCACCCAACTTGGGCTAGTCTAGTCCTCACAACTGTGAGATTTTCACTATCTACTTCAGAACCAAGAATGTTCTCCTTCATACATTTTCTCTTCATCACACCTTGATCAATTACAATCTTCATCTTTCAACCTAGAAAGGATTTTACAATCACCTTTCAGCCTTGGAAGGATTTTTAAAGATACACTCAATCTAATATAAAATATAAACTTGAGTTACAAATAATGTATATGATAACAGTGTTTGGAATCTTGAACTTTGAGATAAATAATGCCAAACTCAGTAAGTGATGATCCAAAGATATAATGAAGAGAGCTAGAGTTTGCTTGAAGAGTTTTTGACTTGTTATTACTTGAACAAGTGTTGGTAGATTTGTAAATTGGACTCTTACCTTCATCTTCTAATTGATCTTCAATTTATAGATGATAAAAAAACTTTGAGTTTTCAGTTTAAATTGAATATAGTCGTTGGACACACTTCCCTAGTGTTAGATATATTTTAAAGCAATTAAACATGTGTTTATATTGTTGTCCAAAACATTCTTGACAATCGAAGAATTTTCTTGCTTTTGGGTTTGATGGAAAACGTGAATGAGTGAGTGAATGAGCTGTAAAATGTCAGTTTGGTACTGTTTCCAATGAGAATTATGCAGAGCTTTCTGCAAAAAATGGTAAGTACAATTTGGAGATCAATCTTGAGGTTGTTTTCCTCATTTGGGCATTTAGCTCGAGTTTTGGGTTTCCCCATTTATTTGAGTACTCTTGATACTCTTTAAATTATGGTTAGGAGTGTGGAAAATTATCAGTTTTAATTATGCCTTTAAAAGAGAATAACCAAAATGTTCTTTTGTAAAACTAGAACATTCTTCGTTTCTATTTTATATGATTGTTGGATTTTAACAACTATTTTCCGTCATGCTTTTCAGCTTTGTGCGCAAGCTGCTTTTTACAGTGTCAATGTCTTATCACTTATGTCATTGTTGTACTTATGCAATTCATGTTCCTTAAATAAAACACAAGTGCAATCATTAATAGATCACCATTCATAAATCTTAATCATTTATTTCATAAGGTTTGTTGTCATTAAAACATGCATAAAAAGGTTTTTATCTCAACACCACCATTCACTCATTCCCACTACCAATTGATTTGCAAATCAATTGGTAGTGAAAATGAGTGGACAATGATGCTTATCCCCTATGTATCGGGTTTGATTCCAACAGAAGACAAAAACTTGCTATTTCCTACGGAGAGGAAAAGGGGAGGTAGAAGGTCGTGATTAACACTGTCGTTAACAATAAGGGTCGAGCTGTTATAATTCAAAAATAATGAATTGGGTAAATAAAATATTATCAAAACCAAGCTAGGAATGAATATACAATTCAGAATTAAACAATTATTAAATTGAAGTTCTACTTTTATCTATAAATAAATACTCAAGGCTCAAAAACTTAGAAAAAAAAGAAGAAGTCAAGCTCAAATTCCAAATTTATCTTAGAGTTCTAAGAGAGAAACAGTTGGTTGAATGATAATTATTTTATGAGTGTTTATTCTTAGAGTGTGAGAATTATTATTATCACCTTAGTTAGAAGCAAACACTTAAAGTTCCAATCTTTTGTATCCAACTAGATAATGGTTTAGTTCCTTCTTCAATATGGGGTTGTCAGGTTGTTAGGAGAAGATTTGGCTTGTAGGATCAATGTAGTTAGTACCTCTAAAGTATGGGATTGTTTGACTGTTCGGGAAGACTTGACTTGTAGGGTCAAGGTGGTGTTGTTCCTCAAAAGTTTGGGAAGATTGGTTTGGAGGATCGGGTGTTTTGTAATTCAAGGTATTTGAATTAGTGAATTAAAGCCTTTTGAATTAGGGAACTGGATTTAGCCAAGTTAGTGGTGAACAAGATAAATCTATGTGTCAATTTATTTATGCTTTCATTATTTGTTGCATCTGAACCCGATTGCTTCTTATCTAAGTAATTCATAAAATCAATCAACCTTCATCAAATTAGCAAAAAATTATCAATTTTGTCAAACACAATTCAACTCCCTTTTCTCGTGTTTGTACTTTCATAATTGGATATAGAACAATGCTATAAATGGTGGGTACTAGAAAGATAAAAGAGGTATACAAAGTTATTAGGAGTGAAAGTGAATGTTTGTCTTATTCAAAGTTACAAAATGTGAATGTGTTGGTTCCTTAAATATAATAGTTCTTCATATATTTTTCCATTGTGACTACATTTTTTTTTACGTGTTTGTCACTGTTTTTAGTCACTTGTACTTTCATGTAGAATAATGGCTAATGTTTATTCTTTTTGATAGAATAGCAAATCTAATTCTAAAGTAAGAAGATGCACGTATAAAAACACAATTATCGATAATGAAATACAGTCAATTATGTTTTTGACAATAGAATGATTGTTATATTCTATTACGCTAGAGCATCTGTCCACTTACCCACTTACTTGACAATATATGTCACACCACCCTTTAGTATTGATAGGGGGTATGGCCTCTGATTTAACAGAAAATTGTAAAGAATAATGCCTATTCCTACAATATGCTAAACAGTTTGCTAAATTGAAAATTTATCAAACAAAAGATATAACAAGGTCCCAAAAAGATCAATCCTACAGTAAGATAAACAAGAACGCTAATTGGCTAATAGAATGCAGTAGATACACGTTATGATTCAACATAAAAATTCATATACAAGCATGCTAATAATAACTATTCATGTAAAATCAAATATTGCAGAATTCAATTATTTCATGCATTCACAATTAATCATATAGGTAATGCAGAAATAAGAGAGATAAGGGAAGGAAAATGTACACAGTGATTTTTATACTGGTTCAGCCACCTGTAAGGTAGCCTACATCCATTCCTAAGATCAAACCCGATCTTAGCCTTCTCAATAGAATCTCGCAGAGTCAGTTTACAGATGTTCCAGCTCCTCGCCTATCAATCTTAAACCACTCTTCCTATTCTATTTTTATCTCCCTGAATCCCATAGTTTAAATCCCATAAACTCTTCCAAGATTTCAGTACAGTGTCTTCTTGATGAAGTCCCTCAACACAGAAGATCACCACCAGCGTCAAACTGAATTTCTCAATGTTATTTGACTACAGAATTTGTTTACAGAAATTCTAAAACAGAAAAATATAGAAATTTCGATTGCTGTCTTCTTCTCAAAAGTTCTTTCTCTTTGCAATCTTTTTCAGTCTTTGTTGATCATGAATGATGAATGTTCAAGTCTGAAAAAGCAATGTTCAATGTTATTTCAATGTGAGAAAGTGATATCAGAAAGTTCTATCAATGTCAATGTGCATTGGTTGATCTTGGGGGTTATTCTAATTATTGTTGTTATGAGAAGAAGAGCTTGAAAACAATTTATATAGATTCAGAAAAAACAACACATGAATCGATTTGCCCAATCGATTCATTAAAGTTATAAAGCATACTAATCGATTTACCAAATCGATTTCACGAATCTTGTTTTTCTTGAAACTGCATAAACTAATCGATTTACCTAATCGATTATTTTAAAGCATTCTTCAGAATTGAATAGCAGTTCATATTTGAATCGATTTGCATAATCTATTTATGATGTTTTGTTCCAACAACGAGATCAAAACAATCGATTTACTCAGTCGATTCAAACATTTACATAATCGATTTGGTCATATGCTAAGTCTTCTCTGTTACTAAAACTTTTGTTCCAATCGATTGTGCCAATCGATTTCATTGGTCACTGGGACTCAGTGGTTTTCAACAAATCGATTTGCCTAATCGATTTGGCCATATCACAGAGAGTTAGCTTAAATCATGTTAATCGATGTGCCTAATCGATTATGAACTTTTGTCTGAAGAACAATTTATCAGTTGGTTCATCCAATCGATTTACCAAATCGATTGGTGCGAAACTTGTTGCAAAAGTAATAGTTCAATGGATTGTGCCAATCGATTGTGCTTGTCTCAGGCCAAGTTTATTTTCAAACTTATTTTATGAAATCGATTTGCCTAATCGATTTGTCAATAATTGGCTTGGCTCTGTAACTCTCACAATCGCTTGTGTCAATCGATTTGAACAATCAGAATAAACTTGTGATTGGAACAATCGATTTGTCAAATCGATTAGCCTACAAAACGACATGCTACTGACTTGCACACTTTAATTTCAATAATTGTGCAAATCGATTTGTCTAATCGATTTCCTAATCACATAATTTAAAATTTGAAACAACCCTATTACAAAATCGATTTTGCCAATCGATTTGCTAAGTCAATTTTCCAACTTTTGTTGATTCCTTGAGTTCCAAGCCATTGTCTCAAGTTTGTAGGGTTGAGTTGTGGTTCCTGAAATTTTACTCAGTTTAAAATGTTAGATTTGTCACATGATGTATGTTTGTCAATAATATCAAAAATGGACTTATGTCTAACAAGTATTTCTCTAATCCTTCTAAACTCCACAACTTCATCACATACAAAGTCCAAACATCAACCCAAATGAAATGTATAAATTTCTTGCACAACTGTTGTTTATTATTTAATGAAACAAGCTTATTTACGAATATCTCTTCTGAGTAAAATAAGGTTATATAAGCTAGTTCAAGAATATACAAGTTTATTTCCCAACCTTACAAAACAACATTTAAAATTACAATTATACATACTATTTATGTTAGGGATGACAAAACAGGCTCTCCAACTTGCATCAAACTTATCCATGACGACACTTGTTTTATTAAGGAGAATTCTACCGTGCACCCCTTCATTTTTACCTTCCATCCCCTATTTTTTAATGACCATTTTATCCTTTTTATTTTATATAAAATCATGACAAAAAATTTTACCACTCTAATTTCTCAACCCCACTTTCGAAACTTACAAAAAATTTCTTAATATTCGAAAGTTTCAAACTTTTGAAATAATTAAAAGTGAGTTTTATGATCTATTCAGAACTTTTGTTAAATGGAAAGTGTAAGACCCATAATTTTAAAGTATACTTTATGTATTTTAGTGTATTTTTGAGTATTGAACTCGGAGGCTTTTTAGCCAAGTTATTAATATTTTGGAGTTTATATGATCAAAAAGATATTTTGATACCCGATTAGAATTACTCGTCGATAAATAAATTAAATTAACTGTGGTGAATCTTTTACGAAGAATTTAATGTGTTATGGGTAAAATAGTAATTTAATAAATATCTAAAGATTTTGAGATATTTGTTAATTATAATATATATATATATATATATATATATATATAGAAAAGGAAGGGAAGGAATTGGAAAGAAAGGAAATAGAAAGGAAAGAAAAAGGAAGAAAGGAAAAGAGAGAGAGAGAGAGAGAAACAGAACATTTTCCATCCTCTTCCTCTGCCTCGCGCCAAGCTTATTCTCCATTCCTCCATTGTTGCTTGTTTTTTCTTTCTTTTCTTTCCTTTGAGTTCGAAAATTGATAGTGGGTGATAGGACAAGGATTTCTCAACTTCACTCTTCCTCTTTGATTCGAAAACGGAGAAAAACGGTATTAGGGATTCAAACACAAACCTCCCCATTTCACCTAGATCTAAGCTTCGTTTCAAGAAGTGATAGAAGGGTAGGTTGCTCACCTCCGTGCTACGGTGCTAGTGGACCAACTTTGGAAGCAACGTTGCGAATGGAGATTTTACCGGACTTACTCACGGTACCGAAATCAAACGAAAAAGCTAAAGTGAAGGTAAGGGCTCCTTCCAAACTTTTAGTTTGCATTTAGGGACTTACTTGTGGTTGTGTGGAAAAGAATTTGGTTAGGGTTAAAGTAATGTTTTGTGGAGAATGAATTTTAAACCCATTTATGTATGATTTTGAGTATATGAAACTTGTTGTGTTTGAGTGATGGATTGTGTTGATTTGTGTCGTCGTATTCGGCGTGTTCATACTTGATGTTTGTTGATTGATGTGTTTTGGTGTGAATTATGGATGGAATGTGAAAGTATGTTTGAGTTTGTTTTGTTTGGAATTTGAAAACCATTAAGTTAAACGAGTATTAAGAATGGGGAATCTCTTAACGTCTCGTTTACTTAATGTGAGTTTGTGAAAATCGTTTAAGTTAAATGAGTATTAAGAATGGGGAATCTCTTAATGACTTATTTACTTAATATTGTCGTGAAAACGATTTGGTGGAGAAATGATTTGATGTGTTTTGGGTGGGAATTGTGGATTGAATTTGATACTATGTTTGAATTCGTTTTTGTGTGGAATTTGAAAACCATTAAGTAAAATGAGTATTAAGAATGGAGAATCTCTTAATGTCTCGTTTACTTAATGTGTGCTTGTGAAAATTGTTTAAGTTAACTGGGCGTAAGAATGGGGAATCTCTTAATGTCTCGGTTACTTAATGTTGTTTTGAAAATCGTTTAAGTTAAATGAGAATTAAGAATGGGGAATCTCTTAGTGTCTTGTTTAGTTAATGTTTGTTTTTTTTGAAAAATCGTTTCAGTTAAATGAGTATTAAGAATGGGGAATCTCTTAATGTCTTGTTTACTGAATGTTTTGTTGTGGAAATCGTTTAAGTCAAAAGTATATTAAGAATGGGGAATCTCTTAATATGTCTGTTTGCTTAATGTTTGGCGTGTAAATCGTTTAAGTCAAATGAGTGTTAAAAATGGGGAATCTTTTAATAACTGCATTTGCTTAACGATTATTGTGAATGGAGTCAGTATATGCTCATGCATTTTCATGCTTTTTGTAAATCGTGCAGATCCGTGATAGGTGACACCTTGATAAATAGTACTTTGGCCTGTGATAGGCGGTACATTTACGATTTACGTTTTTTGTAAATTGTGCAGACCCGTGATAGGTGGCACCTTGGTAAATAGTACTTTGGCCCGTGATAGGCGGTACATTTACGATTTACGGTTTTTTGTAAATTGTGCAGACCCGTGATAGGTGGCACCTTGGTAAAGAGTACTTTGGCCTGTGATAGGCGGTACATTTACAATTTACGTTCTTTTTAGTAAACCGTGCAGACCCGTAATAGGTGGTACCTTGGTAAACGATACGGGCCCGTGATAGGCAGTACGTTTATGGTTTACGCTTTTTAGTAAATCGTGCAGACCCGTGATAGGTGGCACCTCGGTAATTGGTACTTTGGCCTGCGATAGGCGGTACAATTATGATTTACGGCCCTTCGAGGAAGGTTTTGGTTTGGAATTCCGAGTCCATGCATTTTGGCATATACGCATTGCATTAGGGTGCTTGGCACACGAGTCGCGGTTGAATCAAATTTCTGATTGTGTTGATTTTGCTAAGTGTTATGTTTTGAAATTATGTGTAAGTGTGTTTGATTCAAAATTATGATTGTGTTGATTGTGCTAAGTGTTATGTTTTGAAATTATGTGTAAGTTGTTTGATTCAAGTTTGTGATTGTGTTGATTTTACTAAGAGTTATGTTTTGAAACTGTGTGATAGTATGTTGGATTGTAAAACGATTTCGAAACTCTTAATGTCGTGGTGATTGTATGGGTATTGATAAGTGTTAAGGTTTGGAGTGGTGTTTAAATGTGATTGAGTTAGTTATGTAGTTTTGAAAGAATATACAGGGAAATCGATTTACCCAATCGATTTGATGAGTTACATGGACTTCCCTTGCCAAAAAATCGATTTACCCAATCGATTTTGTAATATGTTTTTTAAAACCACTTAAGAAATCGATTTAGTAAATCGATTGGATTCATTACAGGGGCTCTGTCTTTCACGAAATCGATTTGTCCAATCGATTGGATTCATTACAGGGGCTCTGTCCTTCTCGAAATTGATTAGCCCAATCGATTGATGCAAGTCCAGAGTTCAATTTTTAGTAAAAACTTTCAGGAAAACGATTTGCCCAATCGATTGGCTCAGTAGGAAATCTTATTTTGAGTTAGATAATGGATTTCTCAATTGATTATCAATGTATTGGTCAGTTATGTATTACTTGATGGATTGAGAACTTTCTTTTGATTTCATTTACATTTGGCAAGCATTATATGAACTTTTAGCATATGGAAAACCCTTCTAAGATGTATGATAAGTGAAAAGGTTATTTGTGCATTTAAAAGCTTGAATGTTATGTGTTAATTGTTAATTTCGGTTGGTGACCCTTTACAACTATTGTGGAAATCTGGGCTTTGCCCTCAGATGAGAGTTAGGATGATCCTACAGGTTCGTACCCTACGGATGAGAATGTGGATGGGAGTGCTTGATTGGAGCTACGTTAGGAGGATCTCACGGGGCGCGTGGAGATTACTCAAGGCGTATAGTTTTTTTTTGTTATGTATAGAATGATCAGACTAGGTTGTCACTCAGGACACATATGTCTTTCTTTTGGGCTACCTTTATGTTAAGTTGGAAGGATGTACATGTACTAATGTTGACATCAGGACATGCTTTGGATTTATATTTTAAAAAACTTTTCCGCTGTTTGTAAATTATAATGACTAAATTATTTATCCAAAGGTTTTACCTTATTTATTTCTCTGTTGTATTTTAATTTCTTTTGAAAAAAAAAATACACCCTAGCTTTGAAAAACTAGGTGTTACAGAAAGCTTTCAAAATATAATTTTACAGAAATAATTACCAATTTTGAAACTTTCGATGAATTTGAAAGTTCTGAAGCTAAAATTTCCAGAAAGTTTCGAAAGTTTGGAAGAATTTAAAACTTTTGAAACACATATCATTCAGAACTTTCGTTGAATATGAAAGTTCTGAAATGGAAATTTCTAGAAAATTTTGAATGTTTGGATGAATGTAAAACTTTTGAAACACATATCCTTCGAAAATTTCAAACATTCGATGTAAGTCAAATTCGAAAGTTTAAAAAAATTCCAAACTTTCAAAATTTTCAATTTTTTTAATTTTAAATTTATTACTATTTTTGAAATTAGGTATGAGTATAGTTGAGGTTCCTGTATCAAGAACAATTATAGATTCTAAGAGAAAAATTCATCACCAATCAGGTATTATTATTACAAATAATCCATCACTGATCAAATTTTTGTTATAGCGATATATTTGATGTTTTATTTAAAACATATTTTGTAGGTATTTCCTTCTCGAGAAGCTGTATTTGAATGGGCAAAAACCATAGGAAGGCAAAATGGAATTTTAGTTGTTATCATTCGAACAGATAAAGCAACCGGAAAAAGGGGAAGAAAAGACAAATAGATTTTGGGATGCGAAAGAGGGGGAAAATATAAATCAAAATCAACAGTAACTTGTTCTCATAAGAAAAATTGTCCGTTTACTCTTAGATGTATACCATTAAGTGTCAGTGAAAGATGGAAAATTAGTGTTCATTAATGTGGAACACTTAATCATAATTTACTTGATACTGTAACCGGTCATTCTTATTTGGGGTGTTTAAATGAAGAAGAGAGGAAATTTGTCAATGACATGACAAAGTATAAGCTTGCACCCAAATTCGTTTTAAATGATTTGAAAGAGAGAAATAAAACTAATCTCACAATTCCAAGTCAAATATATAAAGCAATGAGTACTTATTGATCATCATTGAGAGGTTCGTACACAGAATTGCAACATATGTTGAAGTTAATATAACAAGAAAATTATGTGTATTGGACAAGAAGACGAGAGAATTCAGATGTTTTGAGAGATATATTTTGGACGGATATTGATTGTATAATGTTGTTAAACACGTTTTATTTTATTTTGATATGTGATAACACATACAAAATAAATAGATATCGGTTACCATTACTTGAAATTGTCGGTGTCACATCTACTAGTTTGACATTTTCGGTTGGGTTTGCTTATTTGGAACAAGAGCGACAAGATAACTTCATCTGGGCATTTGTAAAGGTATGAAAGTTATTCAAATATGAGACTTTAATTTCTAAAGTTATTGTGACTGATAGAGATCTTACCATGATGAATGAAATTAGTGTTGTGTTTCCTACTTCAATATATTTGCTATGTCGTTTTCATATTGAAAAAAATGTTGGGGCAAGATGCAAACAATATGTGAAAAATGATAGAAAAGAAGAAGTGATGGATTTATGGGAAAAAAAATTGTATATTCGACTAGTGTGGAGGAGTATGATCATCACTTGCAACACTTTGAGCTAGTGTGTGCCGATATTATTCTTTTTGTTGATTATGTGAAAGATTCATGGTTAACACCTTACAAAGAAAGATTTGTCAAGGTTTGGACCAATAGAGGGATGCATTTGGGAAACACAACATCTAATAGGTATTTTTAAATTTGCGTTATGATTTGTTGTGTTTTATAAAATATGATTTACTAATTTATGTGATTGATTTTAATTTGTATGATTTAATTTATTTGTAGAGTTGAGTCTGCTCATTGGAGATTGAAAAACGTGTTGCAAACAAGTTTTGGTGATTTGAGTTAAAGTTGGGATGTTGTGAATATGATGTTGAAGAACCAAATATGTATCATTCAATCTTCTTTTCAGAAAATCATCAAGGTTGTTGAGCACGAATATAATTCACCATTTTTTCAAAGTCTACATCACTGTGTATCAAGAAATTGTTTTAAAAAATTTGACAAGCAGTTGCAAAGGGTGAAGATTGTAGGTACTGACACAACAAAATGTGGTTGCTCAATCAGAACAACTCATGGATTACCATGTGCTTGTGAGTTGGCAAAGTTGTAGATATATAGTAATGTTATCCCTTTAGATAGCATATTTTTTGGAGAAAGTTAAGCATTGAGCATGAATTGGAGGATGAAGAATCTTTATCAGATTATGACTTTTCAAAAGAATTGGAAGCAATGAAAGCGTACATGAAGAAACACGATATTGTAAGTCAAAGGATATTCAGGGCAAAGGTGCATGTAGTTTTATTTCCACATACAACATCAATATTACACCACTAGAGAAGGTGAGAACCAATGGAGCTAGTAAACGGTAAAAACTTTGATACTCCTCGTGATCCTTCATATTGGGAGTATGTTGATGCCTATAAAGAATCTACAAAAAAACCATCTCAACGTTCTGCAAGGCAACCATCTCAACATTATGCAAATCAATTATCACAACATTCTGCAAGGCAACTATTTTACATACATTTTCCTACTTTTATACATCCGTACATTGACGAGATAATAGATGTTATGCCTAATGGAAATTGTGGGTTTCGCGCAATTGCAACATTGTTAGGTCGGACAGAAGAATCTTGGCTTTTAGTTCGATCACAATTGGATAAAGAGATTTGTCTACATCAAAATCTTTATTCCAATGTTTTTTATGGCTGTTGAATCAGTGCGAAACACATTGAAAATATCAAGATTAGGTGCTCAAGGAAAATATAAGTGGATGTCTATACCAGACTTGGGTTACGTGATAGCAACATTATATAATGTCATATCGGTGTTGTTATCTCGTAATCTAAATATGACATTCTTTTCGCTGAACAAAGCACCATCGAAAGAATCTTTACTAGCAAGTGGATTCATCAATGAAAATCATTGGGTACAGGTAAAATTTATTAGTGTTTATTAAATTATTTTGTTAGGATATTAGTGTTGTTTATTAAATTAATGTTTAATATTTTTTTGTTCAGATCAAATTGAAGTCTGATTGTCATTTATCACCTACCTCACAAAAATGGAAAGACTATTGTTGTTAATGTGCAAAGACATGGGAAATAGCTTGTGCAACACATATGAAGCATTGGAAACACATTGATCTATCATTTAGCAAATCATCTTGTATTTTATTAAGTGAAGATTAGAATATATCTTGTATTTCATTGAATGAAGATTATAATTTAACATTTATGTTTTTTATTAATTATCATTTACGTTTTATTATGGATTAACTCAAAATAAATGCAAATTAACTCAAAATAAAATTTCATAAATAACACAAAAGATTAAATGAGTTTCACTAAACACAATCACTAAATGAAATCATACATAACACAAGCACTAATCTTCGTACAAAAGGCTTAACTCACTTAATATGATATGAAATTCACTTAATGGAGCTACCAAATTTATGGTCCTATGTACAAGCTCAGCTGCTCTACGGTCTCGCTCTGATGATGGACCAGCATTTGCAGCAGCAACATGTAAAAAAGATGATGGACCAGCATGTGCAACAAAAGTAGTATGTGGACTCGAATGTGCAACAGTGGATGAATGGAGAATTAGAGGATGTGAAACACTAATGTACAATACATAGTAGTCTGCAGTGACCTCTCCATGAAAAGTCACAACAGGATATAGGCTTTGAAAGGCTGCTACAGCTGATTTCATAGTAGTCTGCCACACTCAATCTATATTGTTCGACATCAGAGGAACGTCACGCGAAATGCACTGAATACAACCAAACTGTCAAAGACATCGCTCTGACAAATATGAGACTAAGACTCCACCACATCGAAGATATCCAAAAAACATCGAAATCATACAAACGAATAATTAGCTCAATCATCATCATATGGTGTAAACACTACATCCTCGAGCAACAAAACATCAACTCTCCGATGATATGTCATTAATTCGCCTTCAACAACATTTTTTGCAGTCCACCTACATGCTATTGGAAAATGTGCAGGAATTGCTCCTCTATCGCCCCACTTACATATCCTAGGGAAGTGCTCATAAATCCAGCACTACAACATAATTAACATCATAAAATAACACAACTTAATAAATAAATAATTAAATAAATAAAATGACACAACTTAATATAAATGATATACCTATAGTAGGGTCATGTAACCTCCCAACTGTCAAGTGTCGTGGATAGCTCCATCTCCCAGATTGTCATAAAGGAAAACCAATGTCGTGGAAACCCCACGAATAGTCCCAACAACGACGTAAATCAATAAAAAAACTAATGTATTTCGCCTCGACACACATATGTGTTTTATCGGCGAAAATAGTGCAGCCAATTAAATGCAACAAATACGTTTTAACTGCACACTCAAATCGGTTAGTTTGAATGAGACGGCTTTGTAAATCACGCAAGCATTGCAATATATATTGGACATATTTATTATAATTAATCTCAGCACATGCTTCCTCCAATGTTGCACCTAAGTACTCATGTGTGGCTATTGCAGCATTATTAGTGTTCATATTCACATGTGTATCAAAAAATTTACCATGGGTTGAGATGTGAAGGAGAGTCGTGACGTCGTCTAAAGTGATAGTCATATCTCTAAATGGCAAATAAAATGAGTTGGTCTCTATGTGCCCTCTTTCAACAAATGCTGATATCAGACCACCATCAGCAATAGTGAGGTAGCCTGAAGACAGATGCATCAGTGCAGATTCCCTAATCCAATGCTCTACAGGTACTTCGAAAGTTTCATCATCATAGAAACTTTTAAAAATATGAGAAAATATGGTTTTGAAAGTTTGAAATGTTTGAAAGTTTCTTACTTTTCAATTTCGAAGGTTTCAAAGTTTCGAAGTTTTGGCAATTTCAGATTCGAATATTTCAAAGTTTCGAAGAAAGTGGATGAAAAAAGGAAAGTTAAATTTTTTTTTGAGATTTTATAGATAAAAATAGGGGCAAAATAGTTTTTTCCATATGACTGGAAGAGTTGGAGGTAAAAGTAAAGGGTACATAGTACAATTTTCATTATTTAGGTTGGAGCAAAAATGCACAGAGGTGAAACGGGCTCAAATCCTGATGTTCAAACTCGGCCTTAGCAAGCTATTGATATTTTGGGTCAGCCCAGATTTTATAAAAATTTATTTCTTTACATAAAAAACTGCTTTAAATATGCTTAAAAGAATCATAATTCACTACTTCACTTGAAAATTGAAATATTGTTCGCTGCTGGATTGAAGAATTTTGCTCCTCCACTATTAGCCTGAAGCCGCTGCTCGTTAATAATTGTTTTTTATTTTTTTTATAATTATTAATAATGGGTCTTGGTATTGGATGAGAACTACTCTAAACATAAAATGGACTTTTATTAAATTAATTTTTGGAGGGACAGGTTATGTATATCATCATTTTTTGTGATTGCTCATACGTCTACATTTTTGTTTACAAGGTGTAAAATATACCGCTGAAAGATGATTTCTATAACGCATTTATGTCAATTTTACATAAACGAAAGTTAGACTCTGATAAAATAACACTACTAGAAGTCAATTTTAGGTAAATTGCCGAGTGGAGGATTTGTTGAACATTCTCCTTATTTGTTTTTTTATTCGGACTCAAAAATGCTTGTCCAAACCCTACATTTTATGGGTTTTTTCAGTCGGTCTAGTAGACCTACCCATTATGCCAGCTCTAATATTGAGTACAATACATTTCACATGAAATAATTAATCCATTTGATAAAAGTGTCAATTAGGAACAGCTAGCTACTTGCTGAATTTGGATGGGAGTGGAAGTATTTTAAATATTTTTATGTTGGTGATATATCATCCAAGGAATTAGGTTGACAAAATATGAGCAATTTTATAAATAGGTGAAGCAAAGACCTTGTGTATGGGTAAGGGAAGGAATCGTGGCCTTTGTGAAGGATCTTCAATTTCAATCATGTTCCGCTGGATCTTCTACTGCTCATTTAACTCATACAATAATACAAAAAATAAATCAAAATCATTTTTCTCAAATACTAAAAGCATAAAACTAAAGTGGATAACTCTTTCAAGCAAGGAACCAAATTGGACAAAACTAAGATGACATGTATATGCTGCATTTGATACCCTCCTACCACAAGAAGCTTCAGGAAAAAATGAGATTTACACTCCAAAAATTTAAGAGGGAGGGGATAGGAGTTTACTTTTTGTTGCAAAGGCATTCAAAATAGTAAAGCACAATAGAAACTAAAGTTAACTATCTTGCTTCCAAAATTCCTACAAAACAGTGGCTTCCATAGTATGAATAGGCATTCAAAATATGAATTTGTATTTTTAATATTATACACATCCAATGGCTTAGAGAAACCTCTCACATTTTTAACATCAGTCTCAATAGCACTCAATCCAGTGAGGAACTGGTTTCAGCAGTTTCATCCTCACTAAAGCTAGATGACATCTCCACAGCAGATCTACATGATCATAGTTGAAATTTAAGCTGTTACAAAGGAGTTATATTATATATAATCGATAACAATTTGAATGGAGATTTATATCATATATCAAAATAAAATTGCAAATTTGACCTGTTAAGGGCATAGATATAGGCTTATAGCGAGAATAAGGGCATATACATCAATAGCTATTATCGATGAAGGAGATACGAGGTGAGAACAAAAAAAAAAGTGATAGAGCCTTAAGAAATAAGAAATAAAAATTTAAAAAATATTTAATCTATAAAAATAAGATCATACATAAAATAGAAATAGAAAATCCACAAAGACATTCTAAAAAAATACACAGTCAGATACTGGCGTAGACATTCACATAAGATTGCGGAATTTGAAGAGGATCTAGGGAAGCATGTGGCCATCAATAGACAAAAATCAAACAGAGAGAAATGGTCACCTCTGAGTTTTCCTTGGTTCAATCTCAGCAACAGGTTCTTGTTTAATATCATATTGACGAAGTAGCTCGACTTTAGCTCGCTTTGCAACCTAAGGTGTTAATGTTATAAAGAAAACATCTTATACATAAGCATTGAATGAGGAAAGTAAACTCAATAAAAAATCAAAGGTTAAATATGTATTTGGTCACTGCAAATATATTGGCTTTTGCTTTTAATTCATGTAGTTTTTTTTCCGTCCTTGCAAATATACCATTTCTTGCTTTTAGTCTTTTTTGTTTTATTTTAGTTCTTGAAATATTTATTTATGTTGGAATTGATCTGTATAATATGCAGAATATTTGATTTTAGTCCTTCCAATATGAGCTACTTAAGGACTAAAATGATTAGGCTTAATTGCACTTTTGATCCCCCTATTATAGGTGAAAATTGAAAGTAGTCCTCCTATTTTGTTTGTCCCCAGTTTTAGTCCCCAAACAGAATTTGAGGCCAAATCATGATGAGTTGTCATTTTTTTAATGACGTGTCAATAAATAATTGACGTGACAGACGCTTACGTGTAATAAACTTATTATTATATTATTTCTGATTAAAAAATATAATTTTTATTTTCAAAAATCATTTTAATAATTGTGAAATATTTTTAAAAATATAATTAAATTGTTAAAATTAAATTAAATTAAAATAAAATTGCAGAACCCTAAAGCCCCAAATTTGCATGAACATGTTTCAAGCTAAAGCCCCAAATCTTTGTTGTTTGTTGAAAAATCAAAACCCCAAACTTCAAATCTCTCTCTCTCTCTCTGAATTGAAAGCTTGGACAATAGGCATGGGTCAAGTTTTTCGGAAGCTCTTTGACACTTTCTTTGGCAGCTCTGAGATGAGGGTACGTTCTGTTACTTCTTCTTTATCTTCTTTGTAAATTTTGCTTACCCTATTGATCTTACTGTGACAGGTTGTGATGCTTGGTCTTGATGCTGTTGGTAAAACAACTATCCTCTACAAGCTTCACATTGGAGAAGTTTTATCTACTGTTCCCACAATCGGTTGGTTACTGCCTCTTGTTTTATTTTATTATAATTATAATGATATCCTCGTAATTAACTCTTCAATTATTATTTTGTTTTTGTTTTTGTTTTTAGGGTTCAAAGATTTAGAGCTTTAGCTTGAAACATGTTCATACAAATTTGGGGCTTTAGGGTTCTGCAATTTTATTTTAATTTAATTTAATTTTAATAATTTAATTATATTTTTAAAAATATTTCACAATTATTAAAATAATTTTTGAAAATAAAAAATATATTTTTTAATCATAAATAATATAATAATAAGTTTATTCCACGTAAGCGTCTGCCAAGTCACCTGTTTATTGACACATCATTAAAAAAATGACAACTCATCATGATTTGGCCTCAAATTCTGTTTGGAGACTAAAACTGGGGACAAACAAAATAGGGGGACTACTTTCAATTTTCACCTATAATAGGGGGACCAAAAGTGCAATTAAGCCAAATGATTATTACAAGACCAATCCAATAAGAACAAATTTGGCAATTCCAATAAGAACAAATTTTGTAGGGACTAAAACAAAACAAGAAGACCGGAAACAAAATGTGGTATATTTACAAGGATTAAAAAAATTACAGGGGCTAAAAATAAAAAATTTATATTTGCAGGAACCTAAAACAAATTTAAGACAAAATCAAATTATTAAATACCACAAATGCAGGTAGTTATACATTTAAGACTCACCATGGTTTCTTTTGAAGGTATCCTTCCTCCATCTGATTCATGATACGGTTTTTTAACCTTTCTAACGCCATTACGCTTTTCTTCCTACAGAAATGCAATCAAGAAGGCACATTAAGTCATCTATAAACAAAACAAATTGAAGATTACATGCAAAAGGAAAAACACATCGATAAAAACATATATATTGCTGGACCTTAGCCATTCTTTCAGAAAGCTCTCTTTCTTCAGTATCCATAGAAATTCGAGAATCATGTATTGAATTTGAAGATTTAGATTTTACATATTCACTCGTTTGTACATTCTTCACATTGCTGTTATTGTAGTCATGTAGTAGTGGATCTTCCTGCTCAATCGCAGGGTTATTATTCTCTTCATAGTGATCATTAGGATTAGAAGCAGAATCGCATTTCATTCTCTCAACACCGTGCTTAGTGCCTATTCTATGATTTCTAGTGCTATTATAAGCAGGTGCTTCCAAGGTCGAGTCTATGTACAAATCCGGGGGAAAGCTCTTGCCAGGCAAAGGATTGGTGCGAACCACACGACCTTGAAATGTTGTTCTTTGTTTTATACGCTGGCGGGATTTCTTATCCTGCTTATCCTGGAAATCGGAACCATGAGAGGGGCCAAAGTCACCTCCTTCCATTTGTAAATCTTGTGAACTTGATTTGTTAAAATATCGATCATATCTCTGCAAGTTCATAAGGAAAAACAAAAAGTGAGACACAAGTGATTAATAATTAAGCTTTGATTTTAAAGAAACCATTACTCATCATAAGCTTGTAACATTAAAGATAATTTACCTATGTAGCACTGACAATTCAAATTGAAGGCGTGTCCAATGTCCGACATTGACACAACACAAAGACATGAAGTTACATTCAATAATTTCCTTTTCTCAAATTATTGTCGGTGTCGTGTTTGTGACAGTGTCAGTGTTTCAAGTAATTTACAAAGATCGTTGTTCAACAAGGACAATGAAAATAAACAAAGAATACATTAGGAACCTCAACTTACAGAGTTAAGATTGGATTGCCTTTTTGCAAGAGAGGGGTTTGCAACATGGTATGATTCTGCCAAAGCATTCATAAGAGTGATGAGTTTACCTTTCGAGTTTATCAAATATAAAAAATAACATTGAAAAAACATGTAGAATATATACCTAGCTAATGAAAAGTAACATAGAACTCACTAATTAAATCCATAAAACTAGCTCCTCCTTACAACAAAATGAAAATCCATCTAAATAGCTAATCTGAGTTCAAAGAAGATATAACTTAGAAGGCGTCCCTTTAAATTCCTCAAAAGCATCTAAATCATCCCATTGTTTGCAAATGACCATTGCCTTATGGAAAACATTTTATTTGTTATTCATACAATGAACTTTGTGTCCTTCAATCAACATCTTCGAAAGACAGAAAAAATAGTTTGACGTCTGCGAAGTACCCTTTTCACTATGTAACGTGTTCAACAATATTACTTTAACACACAATGAAACAACTGTATTCATTCAACTAAAAAAATAGTTAACTCTTGCAAAACTAATTGAATGAGAAGTAAAATATTAATATAGCTCAATACATATAGTAAACCGACCTTTAATTGAATTTGCAGTTTGACATTCAAATGCCTCCAGAGGGATTGTATCGAAATCTACAGTAAGTAGTGGACCATCTTCCAGATAATTCCTTCCTAACTGATTCTTAACAGCAGTTACAGCAGCATGTTCTATCTCTCCCTTCAGTTTTAAATATCCCGATGGTTTATATCCCTTGGGATTTAATGGTGGAAGAGCTCCATTTTGTGTTATGTATCGAGAAGGCTCCGTATCATATGGATCCTGTCCTTGAAGAAACAACCGTTCTTGCAAAGATGAGCTGTTCTCAGATGATGTGTTATCCGTTTCACTATCATTTTCTGTATAAAGGTTTGTATGTGCATAGTTCATATTTGCAACCGACAATTTGTGATTATAGACGCCATTGCTCTCAACCTCTTTAGGATCCAAATACCTATAGTCACCACCGTGCTTAGTGCTTCCACATGAATCCTGCCCTAGTCCACTGCCACGATCCTGAACAACACCACTTGAACGATCTTGTCGTCCATTATTAGCACATACTTCGTTTCTCATCAATCTCTTATCTTTCAACCTTCTGTGGCAAAACCATCCCGAAATTTGCTTTTCCGTCAACACTAATTCATTAGCGAGCTCAAATTTCATTTCCTCTGTGGGGTATTTGTGATCTAGAAACAAAGACGGAATTTTTTTGTCAAGAACTAGCACTTAGCAAGGTACATTAACACAAATCCATATGACAAAAGAAGAACACTTACCATTATAAAAATTCTCCAACGCCATAAGTTGAGCAGGTGTTTTGAGCTTTCTTTTAATATTTTTCTCCATAGAGGTTTTATTGTCTTCCAACTGCATCTCATTTGGTTCTGTAAACCAAAAGAAAAGCAGAAGTTAGTACATATTTTAGAATGAAAAAGAGTTTAATGACTATGCAGTGATGATGTAAAACAGTTTTACTTTTACATTGTCATCCAATGGAAACCCACTGTCATCTAGCATGTAGACCTATTTAGTAACCGTCTTTTAAAAATAACTACTGCATACTATTTTCTTATTAGACGTCAATGTAAAACTAGTTTACACTTACATTGACAGTGTATATCCTTTTTTCTCAATGAACAATACATACAATTAGAAACATCAAAAGAAAATATGCTTGACAACATGAAAAAGGATGTACGCATTGACAATTGGATTCTAGTTTCTGAAAATACATATAAGAAAATGATTTCACAACAAAAGAAGAATGCATAACTAGAAACCTGCTTCAATTAAAATATGAGATAGATCCTCCATTAATAATCTAGAGTGGTTTAGAAGTTGTTTTACAAGATGACTAAAAACATATAGCAAAAGAATTTCATTCTTAGCTGCCAACAAAAATTCCTTTATTTTCTTTTTGATCTTAGAAGAGATGGTAAATATCACCATACTTAACTCACACAACTGCAAACTCCAGAGTTCAAACCTCTGACATGATATCAAACCTAACAATATTGACATTTGTCAATTAAACAAAACACTTAGCAAGAACATCATAACCAGCCATTAACATCACAACCCGTAGCAAAAACCACTCCGAAAGTATATCTTATATAAGTTATCTCATATCTACATTTATTCATATAGTTTGTAAAAACCAAAATTTTAGATTTAAAGAAAATTACAAACACAAACTCTAACTACCCCCAAATAAAAGGCACAAAATTATGAACAATTTGCAAAAAAAAAAAAAAAACACATGGAATGCAACACACAGAAAGTGGATCCAAGCATCAGGCACTATTTTATGACATGAACAAAGCAAACCATTTAAATTGGGGTCATAAAAGAATGTTATAAGAGAACTAAATACTATAAATTTTTTGACAAAGAGAGCTATATATTTTAACATCAAATGTAAAATTTCAAATTAAGATCAAAATTAAACCAAATCCCTAAAATTCATGTTGCCCATTTCACCATTACACCAACCTTCCCTCAAAAAGCAAACAATGCATGAACTTGAACCAATCATAATAAAAAAAAGCATCACATAAAAAACCAAATCTTTATTAACACAATACCTTCCATGGTTGTGAGTAATTCTGATGAATCTCCTTCTTTTCATCAAGTTTTAGGGGCAAAGGTGAAAGCTTTTTCACTGGCTTCTCAGAAAAACGAGACCCATTTGAACCAAACCAAAAGAGAATGCAAAATTAACATGTGGGGTCACAATTTAACCCATAAATTCAGTTTAGAGAAAAAGGGGTAATAAAAAAGGAGCTTCTGGTGAAAGCTGAAAGGCAATGGAGACAGAAGAATAATTGTTCTCTCTGTTCATTCATTTGCTTCTTGCTACAATCAACTTTTTACATTATTTTGTTTTTCCTTCATCTAATTGACAAAGGAAATCAAAATTTTGTTTTTGTTTTTATTTTTATTATTTTATAAAAATTTATGAATTGGATTTATATGTCTGTGTTTTTATTCCAGAATGAATGAATGTGGAAGAAATAGAAAGAAAATTAAGCAGTTTTTTTGGTTAAAATAATAAAAGTAAATAAATTAGCATGATCTGCTTGATGAGAAGGACAGTGCAGTTTTTTATTTGTGAGGAAAATTAAAAATACTTTCTTTTTTCAGTTTTTTTATTTAATTTGGTGTCTTTCTTGTTCCAGAAGTATTATTTGTGTGTTTTTTAAACTGGGATCACGAATTGGACAAAGCAAAATCTCTTTTCTTTTATTATTATAATTATTACTAAGAAATACTAATATGTGCCATTAATCTTAATATTAGTGTATTAAAGACATATATTATGTTGAAAGTTGGGTGTTTTATTTCTTAAAAAATTAAAATTGATTTTTTTAGGTATAACTATTATATTTAAATACATTTTTTAGGTACAATATTTAAATGCATTTTTAATTTCATGTTTAATGGAGATTTTGTTGGTCCCTTCAAATTTTTATAATATTATATGCTTGTTAATAATGTGACATTGATGGAATACAATTGATTGAAAAAAAAATGTATTCTTTTAGTAACTACATAAACTAGTAAAAAAAATTTAACGCGATTCTATTTTATCTAATTCAATAGTAATATATAACTGTTAATTCATTAATGAGCAAGTCACACCATGAAAAATAGAAGGGTACTAATAGAACTTTACAAGTTGTAGAGTAAATGACTAAAATTCAGTTATAGAAGAACTAAACGTTAATTTTATACGAAATAAAAGGAATAAATATGCACTTAAACCTAATAACTATTATCTGGAGCACGAACTCTCCAAACAACAAGTTATTATTATTATTATTATTAATTTCAATTAACATTTTATTCTTTTATTTATTTATTTTTATTTTGTCATTTAAATGGCCCAACCAGGGATGACATGCGAATAGAGAGCTTGAGGACATCTAGTACAATGAGTGGTGAGACTGTAGAACATGATGTCGAGCTGATCAAGGGCAAGACCCAAGGTACTCTAATGCAAATTATATTAGGCAAAACACAACTATTGGGTATGTTTGCTTTCCTTTGTTATTTATCATTTTTCAATGGTGTGCTAACTTGGAATTGCCGAGGAGCTCAAGGTAGGAATTTCAGAAGAGTGTTAAAAAATTATTATAGGAAAAATAATGTGGATATAGTTGCATTGCAAAAGCCTATTTGCAGTGGAACGATTTCCCGTAGGACTATTAAGAGCTTAGAGTTTGAAAATTTTCTTATTTGTACACCTCTTCATGTACATCTTATTGATCAAAGAGTTGTTACCACTATTAGTATAATTTACATTAGTTCTAATTTATGTTTGAATTTAGAATAAAGTTGAATGGTTTTAGACTCTCTAGTTGAGTGATATATTTTGTTACTAATTAAGGTGATGACATTCATGCATGCATTGGTGGTTTGAACCTAGTCATGAGTATGTAACGACAATTCATTGTAAAGGAGTACTGAACATGAAACTCTGAAGAGCATTTGTCTAACGGATGAACTAGTCTAACAATGGTACATTGTCCAATAGTGGGACTCTTTGCTCTACAAGGTGGTGATATTCCGGAATCATGCATTGCCAAATAATCTAACAAATAGATTTTGTGCATTTTGGTTGATTTGTATCTTTGGTGCTTTGTGATTTTAACTGTTAAATGAAATATATGATTTATATATATTTTTGCTATAACAACTATATATGCATGTTTATTCGTTTTGTGTTTGTTATTCGGAGACGACCCTTACATTTAATAGGATGTCACGCATAGTGTTACTTGTGCGAATAATGTCACAATTAACCTAGTAGGAGAAATGCGAGGAAGTACAATAGCATGCAGTTGGAGGCTCCGAAATACTTTTGTATTAGTGTTAGTCTTGTTTAGAGAGTTTACCACAAGCGTCCAAAGTTATGACCAACTAGGATTTATTTTTGAATAGTAAAACACCAAGAGTTTTGCCTTCAGTAGATTCTTTTGTTTAACGCATTAACTTTACTTTTTGTAATTACGAATAATCCGATTCATTATTTTTGAAAATACAATTGAAAAAGTTATTATTTGGTTTTTAAAGTAATGACTACTTATGATAATCTTATAAAAAAATAATATGTATCTTTATGTTTAGAATTTTATTAGCTAATGTCTCAAAAACGCAGGATGTTACAGAAACAATATAAAATATTTCACTTGTAAGTTGAAGAAAGCACAATCTGTAATAATCATGCGGAAATTTTGGAAAACTTTGAATTTTCTTGAGGTTGATGTTCAAGTGGATTCCCTTACAACATCACCCCAATTCTATAATCCTCCTTTTAGGTGTTTCACTTTTAGGTGCTTTCAAGTGACTCCAACACTATATCAATTTGAATGATTTCAATACTTCTCTAACATATTCAAATAGTATAAATAAATATTGTTCATACATAGATGGATTATGTCATTGATTTCAATGCTTCTCTAACACATTCAAGTTGTTGGTTATAAAAATAAAAAGATAACATTTTTGGAATATCAATTTAAAGTAAACTTTGATTTAAAATTGCAAGTTTGAATAAGCAATCAAATATCTAGAATCAGATTATGGACACAAGTTAAGGAATATCTATATATGTATATATATCAAATTGAAGGATATTAAAGTTGATATCAGATTGAAGTATATTAAAACTTTTGAACAAACATTTTATGCTTCCCACATGATCATGGTGTGTGTGCAACTACATTCTTAAGTTTCAACATTAACATTAAAGACTCTAGTCAACTAAACAATTATATTTTTACTACATGTCATGAAGATGAACATCTCAGCCTTATTTTTTTTTCTACTTCATCTTTTGACATGAGTGATGGTTTTGTGGATCACCCGATTACTATTTAACGAGGTTTTTGTACCATACTATTATTTGATATGAGTGATGTTTTGAGGATCATCCAACTACTACTCAATAGCATGACACATTTATTGGCTTCCTTTTATTTATTTATTAAGATTAGTACTAAGCTGCCAAAATTTCTTTACTTCCCCATTTCAAACAAAATTCTCTACTACTAAAGATTAATCAGAACTCAATTCAAACTTACTTATTTAGCATAATCATCTCTAATACCTCAACTTTTGCTGAAAACATAACTTTGGTTTTTAATCAATGGGCCTTCCTAGTCATCTATCATAGGTTTCAACAGTTCCAAATCATTCAACGAACAAAAACCATAATAGTGCAAACCAACAACAAGTCAACTAATCAACCTAACATGTCTTATTCATCAAATTGTAATATGATGTGTTTTAAAGTTAATCATACTACGAGTTTGAAGTATGGTTTGGTGCCTAACTAAAATTGAAAACAATTAAGCAAACATAAACAAGGAAAAATAAAAATGTAGTATTGAGAGCATTTACTTCCCTGAGTAATGCTACAACACCATTTAGGGGGTTGTATCATTTCCAAATTCAACTTTGGTTGCATCATCTGAATCATCGAGTTGAATTTAATTCCCAACAAACAATTATTCTAATGGCAGCTTCTTTCTCAATCCTTTCTATCATAAATCTTCACCCTTAGAAGTCTTTGAGATGAAGGAGGGATCATCTTTTGTGTGGCCTTCTTAGGTGGTGGTCAAATGACTTTTTTTTACTTCCATCTTCCTTTTATAAGCCATTTGAACATGTGACTCATATTGCACATCATTCTCAGCAGTTGCAAGTGTTTACTTTTCTTCTTTATTGGTACTTCACCAATATTTACAAATAATTCACTACTATAAACTTTAACTGCATTTATATATAACTTTAACTGCCACATACTCTTATACTAATGTGGTATAAGCATAGATACAATTACTCTTGTACCAGAATTGTTGTACTTATATAGATAATTCAACTTCTAGTACTTTAGAAACAACCGATGTGGGACTACTTAGAATTGTTGTACTCAGATAGATAACTCAATTTTTAACATTTTACAAATTCTTCCATTTTTTTACATAACCCAGTACTCCCACTCTTGTGTTAAGACCATTAATTTTTTTGTTTTTTATTTTAACATACCGATTTATATATTAAAACACCACGAACCGAAACAGCGTACCAACTATGTATACCACCCACGTACCGAATGTAAGATTTATGGGTCACATATGTAATTAATTAATAAAGTGTGTTAGGGTCGTTATATAATTAGCCAATAAACTAGGGGTCAAATAATATATAATAGTTTATGGCTAAAGAGCATAATAGTTATGAAAATTAATAGTGTAGATACTAGACAGTTTCTAATTTAATGAGGGGCTGAATTAGAAATATTGCAATTTGGAATATAACTAATAATAGTTATATATAGGGGTAGTGGTCCCCAAGGCAAACACAACAAGACTATCCAGTTTCACAAACCAAAAGAAAAAAAAAACTCTCTGGTTCTCTCTATCCCCATCAAGAGAGCAAGGTCTTCAGGGTATTTTGCTGAGGAAGATCACCCAACCCATTGGCTCTATCATCATCATCCCAGGATTTCATCAATGGCAATTCCCACAGGTACACTTTCGCCTTTGGTTATTCATCATGTAATTGGCATGGATTGTTGAGCACAACGTTATAGGGTTTTCCAACAATTGGTATCAGAGCCTACCATGTTTAATTCATGATGAAATTCAGTTATTGTCTTTGTTTTAGGATTCAATTTGGGAATTTTGACATGATTGAAATCTTAGGGTTTGTAATTTGGGAATTTGGATATATATATTATGGAATCCAATTTTTTTTTTGTTTCTGGTTATAATTTTTTTTTTCTTGTTGATATGCCATTGATGATTTACTATAAAGATTTTCTATAATTGTTGATTGTTTTGGTATGCACACATGTGTGAGAGTTCTGCTCTATATGGTTTTCATTCTTTCTTGCTTGATCGTCGAGTTCCGTTGGAAAAGTTGAAGGTTTTTTTATGCGTGTTTTTTTTTTTTGATAATACAATAATTATCAAATACTAATGAAACACAATTTATATTAGTGAACAATATTTTTTTTTTAAATATTGTTTTATTTGGATATAATAAATATATGTTCAAGTCAAGTTTGACATTTTGAATGAGTTAATTGAAACTTGACGTCGCCAAAGTGACTTCTCTTGTCTAAATTGTTCGTGAAGAGTATCAAATGGCTGTGTATATGTTTATTCATGCGGGTATTGACCGGCCCAAAGGAAGGTTAATGTAAGACCCATATTTTTTTAAGTGTACTTTATGCATTTTAATGGATTTCTGGTATTGAACTCAGGGGCTTTTTAGCCAAGTTATTAATATTTTGGAGTTTATATGATCAAAAAGATATTTTGATGCCCGATTAAAATTACTCGTCGATAAATAAGTTCATTAACTGCGGTGAATCCTTTGCGAATAGTTTTATGCGTTTTGGGTAAAAGAGTAATTTAATAAATATCTAAAGAGTTGGAGATATTTGTTGGAAATAGTTAATATGTATATATAGAAAAGGAAAGGAAGGAATTGGGAATAAAAGAAAAAGAGAGAAAAGAAAAAGAAAGAAAGGAAAAGAGAAGGAAAGAAAGAAACATTTTCCCTCCCTCTCCCTCTTTGTCGCACACACCTATTCCTCCCCCTTCCTCCATTGTTGCTCGTTTTTGTTTTCTTTTCTTTCCTTGGAGTTTGCAATTGATAGTGGGGGATAGGACAAGGATTTCTCAACTTCACTCTTCCTCTTTGATTCAAAAACGGAGAAAAAAGGTATTAGGGATTCAAACTCAAATCTCCCCGTTTCATCTAGATCTAAGCTTCGTTTCGCGAAGAGATAGAAGGGAAAGATGTTCACTACCACGCTACGGTGCTAGGGGACCAACTTTGGAAGCGGCGTTGCGAGCGGAGATTTTACCGGATTTGCTCGCGGTGCTGTAATCGCACGTTACAGCTAATGTGAAGGTAAGGGATCCTTCCAAACTTTTAGTTTGCATTTAGGAACTTACTTGTGGTCGTGTGGAAAAGAATTTGTTAGGGTTGAAGCGTTGATTTGGGGAAAAACGAATTAATGCTTTATGGGTGAAATTCTAATGTGGGGTTTTGGTGATATTGATAAATGTTTCATGGAAAATGAATTTAAACTCATTTATGTATGATTTTGAACGAATGAAACTTGTGTGTTTGAGTGGTGGATTGTGTTGATGTGTGTTCGTTGTTTTGACGTGTTCTAAATTGATAACTGATGAAACTTGAGATGTGTTTTGTGTGGTTTGTGTGGAAAATGATTTGGTGTGAATTATGGATTGAATGTGAAAGTATGTGTGAGTTTGTTTTGTGTGGTTTGTGTGGAAAATGCTTTGGAGTGAAGTATGGATTGAATGTGAAAGTTGGTTTTGTGTGGAATTTGAAAACCATTAATTTAAACGAGTAATAAGAATGGGGAATCTCTTAATGTCTTGTTTACTTAATGTGAGTTTGTTAAAAATCGTTTAAGTTAACTGAGCATTAAGAATGGGGAATCTCTTAATGTCTCGTTTACTTAATGGTTGTTTTTGAAAATGGTTTCAGTGAAATGAGTATTAAGAATGGGGAATCTCTTAATGACTTGTTTACTGAATGTTTTGTTGTGGAAATCGTTTAAGTCAAAAGTATATTAAGAATGAGGAATCTCTTAATATGTCTGTTTGCTTATGGTTGTTGTGAAAATCGTTAAGTTAAATGAGTATTAAGAATGGGGAATATCTTAATATATGCGTTTACTTAATGTCGTCGTAAAAATGATTTTGTGGGGAAATGAATTGTTGTGTTTTGGCGTGAATTGTGTATTAAATTCGTGAATATGTTTGAGTTTGTTTTGTGTGGGATTTGAAAAGCATTAAGTTAAATAAGTATTAAGAATGGGGAATCTCTTAATGTCTTGTTTACTTAATGTGTGTTTGTTTGTTTGAAAATCGTTTAAGTTAACTGGGCATTAAGAATGGAGAATCTCTTAATGTCTCGGTTACTTAATGTTATTTTGAAAATTGCTTAAGTTAACTGTGCGTTAAGAATGGGGAATCTCTTAATGTCTTGGTTACTTAATATTTGTTTTGAAAATCGTTTAAGTTAAATAAGTATTAAGAATGGGGAATCTCTTAATGACTTATTTACTTAATGTTGTTTTGAAAATTGCTTAAGTTAACTGTGCGTTAAGAATGGGGAATCTCTTAATGTCTTGGTTACTTAATATTTGTTTTGAAAATCGTTTAAGTTAAATAAGTATTAAGAATGGGGAATCTCTTAATGACTTATTTACTTAATGTTGATTTGAAAATTGTTTAAGTTAATTGGGCGTTAAGAATGGGGAATCTCTTAATGTCTTGGTTACTTAATATTTGTTTTGAAAATCATTTAAGTTAAATAAGTATTAAGAATGGGGAATCTCTTAATGACTTATTTACTTAATGTTGCTTTGAAAATTGTTTAAGTTAACTAGGCGTTAAGAATGGGGAATCTCTTAATGTCTTGATTACTTAATATTTGTTTTGAAAATCGTTTAAGTTAAATAAGTATTAAGAATGAGGAATCTCTTAATGACTTAATGTTGTTTTGAAAATTGTTTAAGTTAACTGGGCGTTAAGAATGGGGAATCTCTTAATGTCTTGGTTACTTATTGTTTGTTATGGTAAATCGTGCTGACCCGGGATAGGTGGCACATCGGTAAACAGTACTGACCCATGATAGGTGGTACGTTTACGATTTACGTTTGGTAAGTTGTGCTGACCCGTGATAGGTGGCACCTCGGTAAGCAATATTGACCCGTGATAGGTGGTACCCTTACGACTTACGTTTTGTCGTTTGGTAAATCGTGCTGACCCGGAATAGGTGGCACCTCGGTAAACAGTACTGACCCGTGATAGGTGGTACATTTACGATTTACGTTTGGTAAGTTGTGCTGACCCGTGATAGATGGCACCTCGGTAAGCAGTACTGACCCGTGATAGGTGGTACCCTTACGACTTACGTTTTGTCGTTTGGTAAATCGTGTTGACCCGGGATATGTGGCACCTCGGTAAACAGTACTGACCCGTGATAGGTGGTACGTTTACGATTTACGTTTGGTAAGTTGTGCTGACCCGTGTTAGGTGGCACCTCGGTAAGCAGTACTGACCCGTGATAGGTGGTACCCTTACGACTTACGTTTTGTTGTTTGGTAAATCGTGCTGACCCGGGATAGGTGGCACCTCGGTAAACAGTACTGACCTGTGATAGGTGGTACGTTTACGATTTACGTTTGGTAAGTTGTGCTGACCCGTGATAGGTGGCACCTCGGTAAACAGTACTGACCCGTGATAGGTGGTACGTTTACGACTTACGTTTCTTGGTGAATTGTGTTTGTCCGTGAGAGACTGCACAGGTGTTTGTCCGTGAGAGACTACACCCTGTTAAATTGTGAATTGTTGGTTCATTTTGTCCGTGTGGGTATTGTGTTATAAGTGTTAAGTGTTATGTTTTAGAATTTGGTGATAACATGTTTGATTGCAATACCATTTCGAAAACTCATGATGTTGTAGTAATTGTGTTATAAGGGTTAAGTGTTATGTTTTGGAATTTGGTGATAACATGTTTAATTGCAATACTATTTCGAAACTCATGTTGTTGTAGCGATTGCGTTATCAGTGCTAAGTGTTAAGATTTGGGATTATGTATGAATGTGATTGAGTTAGTTTATGAATTTTTGAAAGAATACACAGGGAAATCGATTTACCCAATCGATTTGATGAGTTACAGGGGCCCTGTCTTTCACGAAATCGATTTACCCAATTGATTTTGTAATATGTTTTTCAAAACCATTTAAGAAATCGAATTGCCAAATCGATTGGATTCATTACAGGGGCTCTGTCTTTCACAAAATCGATTTGCCCAATCGATTGGATTCAATACAGGGGCTCTGTCTGTCAGGAAATCGATTTACCCAATCGATTGAGTCAATCAATTTACCCAATCGATTGATTTAAGCCCAGAGTTCAGTTTTCACTAAAAACTTTCAGGAAATTGATTTCCCCGATCGATTGGCTTAGTGGAAAATCTTATTTTGAGTTAGATAATTGATTGCTCAATTGATTTGTCAATGTTTTGGTGAGTTATGTATTACTTGATGGATTGAGAACTTTCTTTTGTTTTCATTTATATTTGGCAAGCATTACATGAACTATTAGCATGTGGAAAATCCTTCTAAGATGTATGATAAATTGAAAAGGTTATTTGTGCATTGAAAAGCTTAAATGTTATGTGTCAACTGTTAATTTCGGTTGGTGACCCTTTACAACTATTGTGGAAATCTGGGCTTTGCCCTCAGATGAGAGCCAGGATGATCCTACCGGTTCGTACCCTACGGATTGGAATGCTTGATTGGAGCTACATTAGGAGGATCTCACGGGACACGTGGAGATCATTCAGGGTGTTTAGTTGTTTTGTAAAATGATCAGACTAGGTTGATACAGAGGGAACATTTGTCTTTCTTTTGGGTTGCTTTTATTTTTAAATTGGAAGACTGTACCACCTTTGTTATGTAAATATTTTGAATTCATATTTGAGAACTTTTTCCGCTGCTTGTAAATTATAATGACTTAATTATTTATCCAAAGGTGTTACCTTATTTATTTCTCTGTTTTATTTTAATTTCTTTTGAAAAAAAAAATACACCCTCGCTTTGAAAAACGGGGTGTTACAGTTAATATTTGGCAGAATTACATGTACACCTGCGATGATAAATGTGTGACAATTATTTGGTATACAAGTGAGCAGTAAATCGGCCCAAAGGAAGGTTTATTGTTTGACATGTCTTATTGTCAATATTTGATCGTTGCAACAAGAGTATCACTAGCAATTGGTGTTACTGTCCAAAGACTTGACATCAATGGTGCACTGGGTATCTTGAGATGGGTTAAATTCCATGATTTGAACATATGTATTTATTTATTTATAGATTTATTTTCCTATAATGTGAGTTTCTAAGTTTCATTCTTTATTCAATTCCCACAGCATCTATTGCTTCCATATCTGCAAATTTGAGTTCTATTTCTGTCCTTGATGGGACAAATTTTAAGGAATGGAAAGAGAACATTCTGATTGTTCTTTGCTACATGGATCTAGACCTTGCATTAAGAATTGATCGACCCCCTACTCTTACGGACTCTAGTTCTTCTGAGGAAAAATTAGAGCATGAGAAATGGGGTCGCTCAAATTGCATAAGTCTTATGATCATAAAGTGTGACATTCCTGAGGTCTTTAGAGGTGCTATCTCGGATGAGATAGTTACAGCTAAATATTTCCTTGTTGAGATGGAAAAAACGCTTTGAAAAAAGTGATAAGGCTGAAGCAAGTTCTTTGCTTCAGAATTTAATTTCCATGAAGTATCAAGGCAAGGGAAATATAAGAGAGCACATTATGATGATGTCCAACATTGCTTCTAAGCTTAAAGGACTAAAGCTTGAGTTGTCAGATGACTTACTCATTCATTTAGTATTGCTGTCTCTTCCTTCGCAATTCAGTCAGTTTAAGGTGACTTATAATTGTCAAAAGGAGAAATGGACTCTTAATGAGCTCATTTCATTATGTGTGCAAGAAGAGGACAGGCTGAAGCAAGATAGGACTGAAAGCGCTCACTTTACTAGCATCTCTAAAGACAAAGGCAAAAGGAAAAGAATTGAGGAGCCCAAGAACAAAGCTGCTGCTAAGGGTCCAGAACAAAAGAAGCAGACTAAGGATAACAACTGCTTCTTCTGCAAGAGTCCTGGACACGTGAAGAAGGATTGTGCCAAATATCACGCTTGGCGTGTTAAGAAATGTATGCTTCTATCTTTGGTCTGTTCTGAGGTTAATTTAGCTTCAGTACCTGGAAACACTTGGTGGTTAGACTCTGGTGCAACTACTAACATCAGTGTTTCAATGCAGGGTTGCCTGAACTTCCGAAAGCCTAGTGATACTGAAAGATGCATCTATGTAGGAGATGGGAAGAAGGTAGAAGTTGAAGCCATAGGAAAATTTAGATTATTATTAAGTTCCGGTCATTATTTGGATTTAGAAGACACTTTTGTTGTACCGTCATTTAGACGAAATTTGGTCTCTATTTCTTATTTGGACAAATCAAGATATTATTGTTCATTCGGGAATAAAGAATTTACTTTGTCTTTAAATTCGAATGTTGTTGGAACCGGTTTAATTTCTGGTTATGATAATCTTTATTTGTTGGAAACTGTTGCTAACTATAATGAAACCTTGAGTGTGGAATTACGTGGTACTAAGCGAAAAATTGACAATTTCAATTCAGGAGTGCTTTGGCACAAGCATCTAGGTCACATCTCTAGAAATAGAGTTGAACGACTTGTGTCAGATGGAATTTTAGATTCCATTGGCTTCACAGACTTTAACGTTTGTGTAGCATGCATTAAAGGAAAACAGACTAAAGATAAGAAATTAGGCGCATATAGAGCTACAAACGTCTTAGAATTGATACATACGAACATCTGTGGGCCATTTCCAACTCCTTCTTGGAATGGTCAACAATATTTTATATCATTCATAGACGATTATTCAAGATATGCCTACCTTTACCTAATTCACGAAAAGTCTCAATCAATAGACGTGTTCAAATCCTTTAAGGCAGAAGTTGAGAATCAACTTAATAAGAGAATTAAAAAGGTCAAATCTGATCGTGATGGTGAATACTACGGCAGATATGACGGTTCAGGTGAACAACGTTCGGGACCACTTGCCAAATACCTAGAGGAATGTGGAATCGTCCCACAATACACTATGTCGGGGTCACCCAGCATGAATGGTGTAGCTGAAAGACGAAACATGACTCTTAAGGATATGGTAAGGAGTATGATTTGTCATTCCACCTTGCCAGAGTCACTCTGGGGAGAGGCATTAAAAACAACAGCATACATTCTTAATAGAGTACCAACTAAGGCAGCGGCTAAAACACCTTATGAGCTTTGGATTGGGCGTAAGCCTAGTCTGAAGCACCTTCATGTTTGGGGATGTCCAGCTGAGGCAAGGCCTTATAGGCCGAATGAAAAGAAATTTGAACCCCCGAACAATTAGCAGCTATTTTATAGGGTACTCAGAAAAATCAAGGGGCTATAAATTTTATGATCCTAATTTGAGAACAATTTTTGAGACGGGAACGACAACGTTCTTTGAGGATATTGAGTTTGGGGGGACGATTAAGGTTAAAGATTTTGTCTTTGAGGAAGAATCGGTAACAATTCCAGAACTGATTCTTCCACCAGTTGACTTTCCCATTATTGAACAAACTCAAGATGATCTGGTTGTTCAGGAAGAACAAAATCCAGATCAAATTCAAGATCCTCAAGAACAAGTGCTTGAATTTGTATCCCTAAAAATAACTTAAGCTCTCTCATCATACTTATTTGAAATTTCAACTGGACCAATTTAGAAAACTATTGGCAAAGAGTTCCATCAGTAGATCCAAAAATAATGTCATCAACATGAATTTGAATAATAAGAATTTCATCTCCTATTGATTTTCTGAAAAGGGTATTATCTACTTCTACTCTTTCAAAGTTATTTTTAAGAAAGAAGTTACTAAGTCTATCATACCATACCTTAGGTGCTTGTTTTAGACCATACATAGATTTCCTAAGTTTAAAAAAATAATATGGAAACTCAAAAATTTCAAAACTTGGGGGTTGCTTAACATATAATGTTTCACTTATACAACCATTTAGGAAAATACATTAACATCTATTTGAAATAATGTAATGTTATTATTTGCAGCAAAAGAAAGTATGATACATATAGCTGCTAACATGGCCTTTGGACCAAATGTCTTAGTTAATCAATGCCCTTTTGCTGATTGTAGTCTTGTGCGACAAATCTGGCCTTGTTTTTTTTACCACTTCACCTTTTTCATTTACCTTGTTTCTTAAAAACCACTTAGTTTCAATAATGTTCTTCTTTGGTATAGGTACTAGATTCCAAACATCATTCCTCTTAATTCATTGAAATCTTCTTGCATTTCAATAATCCATCCATCATATACCAATGTTCCATCACTATAGGTAGGCTCAATTAATGAGAGTAAGCCAAACAAAGTAGTATCTTTTAGTGATGATCTGGTCCTCAAAGGATCACTTGCACTTCCAATGATTAGAGTTTTAGGATGAGATGACTTCTACTTCCATCTAGATCTTCCTTATGACTTATCTTGTCTATTTCTGGCTTGGTCAGATTCATCTTCTGATGATTTGCTTAGTATCCTATGATTTTTCAGGTTCTTCTTATTTCCCTACATTTGCTTCTTCTCATTTCACTAAAGCTACAATATCCATAACTTGATTTGACGTTTTAAGCTCAAGTTGTTTGTCATATAACATAATATACATCATATAATTGAAGAATGGAATCAATACAACGAAATTATTAGTTTTATTTATGGTATCTTCTGCTTGTTTATGAAAACAAAACTTGTATTCTACTTATGCTAAAATGTTTAGATTTTGTTGATCTCCTAGTTCCTCTGAATTTTTAGAACCTGCAAAATATTTATCTAGCTTTGATTTTTAAGATCAAACTTCTTGTTATCACAAAAACATTATATCAGACAATAATTAAGTTTAAAGAAAGATATAACCTATATGTCAACAATTTCAATTTCACTCCGAAAACCCTCTTAGTTCTTCATTTTTTGTTTTCAATTTCTGGATTGCATATTCTCTTATTATAGGTTCTAGATGAAGGGATTTGATTTCCCATCTAGGTTTTTCCTTTTGATGAACTTGATTGAGTGTTTAGGGAAATCTGTTGATTTCTCATATGACATTATTGGTTGTGTTGATGTATCGGGTTCCTTTGGTAATTCTGGTTCTGCTGATGCTTCAAATTCATCAGATGGTTGTGATTTTTCTAATAAATGTGGTTCATCATAAGGTTTTACTTTTTCTGATAGTTATGGTTCATTAGTTGACTATGGTTCTAATAGGTATTATGCTGACCAATCTTTCTTGTACTAGAGTTAGATCTTGGGACGTAGACCTTTTTACCTTTATATGTTGCAAACATCCAGTGACCAAGTACCATGATTGGTGTTTCAACTTGGTTGCTTAGAACATCTGCAACATAAACAAGTTTTCTTTTGGTACCCAATTTTGGTTGAGTCCTAATTTGTTAATCTTGAAAGGTTTCTTGTCTTTCCTTGTATTTAACATGGGACAAGATAATTTGGAGTGACCTTTCTTAGAGCAAACAATACATAAGATCTTAGAGAGAATATGTATAGGTTAGTTACAGTTTCTTCAAATCCTAGACCTCTTTTACCATTTCAACTAACACAATTTCTTCAAATCTTGAACAACTTTTACTATTTGACTAGGAGGTTGGATTTTGCTTCTTGAACTTGCTTGATTCCTTCATAGGTCAAAGTCAAACTATCATAAATACTCTTTATTGTCTCCTTGTTGGTGCACTTGTCAAACTCCTTAAAAGTGATTCCATTTATCATTAATATTTTGGACTTATGATGCATCTTGTATGCCTTCTAATCAACATCTATATCTTTCTTTAAAATCTCAATACCATTAGTATTCTTCGGAGCAACATAACCATCTTCCACCAAGTCCCAAAGTTCAAGATATTTTGAAATAAAGAAACTTCTCAGTATGTCCTTCTTGTACTCAAAATGTTATGCATCAAATAGCCTGACAACCCCAGACTTTTGAGGAATACAAACACCTTGACTCTACAAGTCAAGTCTTCTCCACACAACCTGACAAAAAGCCATGTATTCTCCACACAAATTGACAAACCCAGATTGAAAGAAGACCTAAACCACTATCAGATTAGATAAAATAGATTGGAACTTTAAGTCTTTGCTTTTAACAAAGCTGATAATCAAATAACTTGAACACTCTAAGAAAAAACACTCTAAATAATTCTCATTCGAACAAGTGTTTCTCTCTTTCATCTCTAAGATGAAATTGGAATTTGAGCTTGAGTTCTTTTACTTTTTTATGATATTACGATGATATTCTTATTTGATCTTGAGTATCTATTCATAGATAAAATAAGGGCTTTAGTTAGGGATGGCAATGGGTAGGGTACTATAGTACTCGTCCCCATACCCGTAGTTTAAAAAAATACCCAAACCCTCGTGAGTATCGACTTTAATACCCGTATCCTTACCCTTTTGGTACTTAAGTTCCCGTACCCATACCTATTACCCACACTTTAACAAAAATAGATCGATAAATAAGCGCGTTGCGATTAAATTTATTCTTCGAAATCTGTAAAAAATTGATATGTGTATTATATTTGTTATTTATAATTATAAAGTCGTTATTAATAACAAAAAAATCTTAAATATAAAATCACAATTATTTACCTCTTCATCAGAATCAGATTCTTGAAAAGTTTGCAAACATTTATCTTTCTGTTCTAAATATTGCAGCGGTCCAACGATACCAATAGTTGCTAAAACATAAAAGAGAATAAAAAGTTAAACTAAACACAAATTTAATTGAATAAATAGTATATTGCAATAATTATTACCTTGTTTTTCATGTTTTATCCAACTTTTGGAGCACATAAGTGCCTCCAAAGTACCCTCCTAAAGTCTAGACCGTTGAGGACTCAACAATCTACCACCAATACTAAAAGCAGATTCTGACGCAACAGTAGAAATCGGGATGGCCAAAATATCCTTGGCAATTTTTTGCAAAATTGGATACTTGATTCCATTTGTTTTCCACCATCCAAGAATATCAAATGTAGCACTCCTAGGCAATACTTTCTCCTCCAAGTATAGATCTAACTCAGATTTTGATTGCACCTCATTGGTATCATTCACATATAAATCATAACCGCTAAGAAAATTGGCACAATTACCATTTTCTAAATTTGACTCCTTCTCATTAAACTTTTCTGTTGAACTGTCCACCAACCCATTGGTTTTAGCTTGATATTCTTCAAATAATAAGTAACATAATTTCTTGATATTGTTAATTTTAATTGAAGACAAACTTCCATAAAGTTTTTGATAAAAGTACTCTAACAACTTGAATTTAAATCTTGGATCCAAAACAATGGCAATCCCATAATACCATGAATAACAGACCAATATTTCTCAAATTTATCAACCATTATAGCAACCATATTTCTAATAACCTCAATTGAACAAGTCTGCTATTGCTTCAAAGAGAGTTTTATTTCACAAATCAATGGAAAGAATATGTTTGTTGTGGGATATTGTGTACCTGAAAATATCTTAGTTACACGATTAAAGACTTGCAATTTATTACAAATTTCTTTTCCTATTTCCCACTCTTTTGTTGTAGGCAAACATGTATACAAACGCTCTCGTGTTTTCAAACGAATAAAAACATGTTTATATTCTAGTGCAATAGCAAGCATACGATAAGTAGAATTCCACCTAGTTTTGCAATCAAAAATAAGTTTCTTAGTGATGGGAACTTTTAATTGACGTGCTGCTTCCCTAAAAGTTTGGTTTCTTTTAGGCGTGGCTGTCCAAAATGAAACACTATCCCTAACCTTCTCTATACCATCTTCAAGAACACTCAAACCATCTTAAGCAATTAAATTTAAAATGTGGGCACAACACCTCATATGAAATAATTGACCATCAAGCATAAGATTAGAACAATCAAGTTTGTTTAACAACATACCAACAAGAGCGTCATTAGTGCTACAATTATCCAAAGTGATGGTTGACAATTTTCTATCAATGTTCCAATCTATCATGCACTCTATCAAAACCTTTGAAAGAGCTTAAGTTGTGTGTGGGCATTCTACATACAAGAACCTGTTATGTAAAATAATTTTTTAAATGTTAATATAATGAAAAAAACTATAAGCAATTAATAACGTTTACAAATATGTAAGTATCATACCATAATATGCGACTTTGCATATTCCAATCATCGTCAATGTAGTGACATGTAATGGCCATATACCCTTTCTTTTGGTTGCTAGTTGTCCACATGTATGTTGTTAAAGCAACCTTACTCCCAATCTTTTCTAAAAGCCCCATGATCTTTATAAAAGCAACCCTACTCCCTTTTTCATGTTGAAATATCTTTATAATATCATTTTTAATTGTGTTTCTACAAGGAATCTTGAACAAAGGTTGAAAACCTTCACAATATATTCTAAAGCCCAAATGATCTACCATTGAAAGGGGATACTCATGAAGTATTATCATCTTAGAAAGATCTTCTCTGGACTTCTCTGGATAAAAATGATAATTACTCAAATAAGTAGATGTCCCATCTACCTTCTTTTGTTCTTTCAACAAGATAGCTTGTCTTATATCCTTATATGGCCTTCTTTTACAAGACAAAAAATGTTTACACAAATGATTTGTTCCATCAGATCTTTTACCTGCCATAGCCTTGTTGCAATAATTGCATATAGCTTTTTCTTCTCCATTAATAGTTTTTTTAATGAAATGATTCCAAACCATCGATGTCTTTCTTTTCTTGCTATCATTAGTGAATTCAATAGCATCACCATCTTTAACAACAAAAGGGTGAGAATTAGTCTTCTCATAGCTACCCACATGATCATTAGATGTATTTTGATTTTGAGTTTGTGTGGGAGAAAAGCTAGTTTCTGATTCCTTTGATTGAAGCAACCCAAATTGATTTTTCATCTTAAAAGGAAAATGAAAAAAAAAAAGGCTCTAATATGACACGGATTTATACTCAAATATGCAAATAATAAAACTGATATAAGTATAATGACAATATATGGCCCTCGTTGATGTTACTTCTTAAACATATGAATATAAGTAATATAAGTTTAAATTCTTATTTTAAAAAACAAATATTTAAGTAATAGACAACAATCAACAAATAAATTAATAGAAACTACGGTCAAAATTTAAATTTATCATGAATTAATAGAAACTTTATGTAATAACAATATTAACAAATTATAAAATAGGTATAAAATTATGTTTTCAATAATATAACATGTAGATAAAGGAAATGACTCATATTTCCTCTACCACTAAAATACCTCGTGATTTCTTCGAGATTATTCTAGCAATTTTCTTCACTATATCTAAAATTCAAGAGTAGATGCACTAATAATATTAGTTACAAATGACGAAATGAAGATGGAAAAGAAACGTGAAACGTTGAAATGGCCTAAAATGGCAAATTCAAATGAAACTTAGAAAAGAAACTCTGAAACATTGAAATGGCATCAAATTTGAATGGGTGGTTTAGTCGAAGAAAAAAAAATTAAATGTTTTCTTATGGAAATGAAAAAAGTGGTGAGATGAAACGGTGAAAAAAAAAGTGAAAAAGTGGTGAGATTGAACGGATAAAAAAATAAATAAATAAAGACCACGTGTAACGACTTGTAAAAAACAATTACAATCATCTATATTTTTGTAAAAAAAACAATTATCAATACAACTTTTTACTTTAAATTAATAAAAAACTAAAAATTAAGTATATAATAAAAAAAAATATTAAAACAAATAATATGTTAATTACCAAAAAAATAGAAAATTCATTTAAATATATGTTTTATTGAAGAATAAGTCACATAATAAAATGTCAAATTTAAAATATTAAAATGTAGATATATATAACAATAGATTAGATTGATATTTTAAAATGTGTCTGTAAAATGGATTAAACTAATAGATGGTAAGTGCTTGTATTTTTAAATATTGAAAGTATACTTTCATTATAAAGATTCTAGAAAATAATAATAAAATATAAAACTATATGGTGTGAATGTGGATAATAGAAATATGTATGGGTGATTATAGATAATGAAACTATAGCTATTTTTGTTTATCATTTGAAAATTTGGTAAATGGTAGGTTACACTATAATTTTTTTTAATATGTTATTTCACATTTTTGTTTAGTTAAATATCAATTAGAATAACAACTAAAAAAGATGCAAAAAATTCAAAGAGATTAAAGAATTGTTGCAAGATGTGGTGATAGTAAAATTAAATTGGTAAGGTAGAACATCATGTGTACATTGATATGTGTAGAGAATCATGTAAATTGATAAAATAGTACATCATGTAAATTGGTAAGGTAGAACATCATGTAAATTAGTATTAAGGGCTCATTTTTAATATTAGAAAAGAATCTCCAAAATCTATCACATGCATATTTTTGTGATGATTTATTTATAAGTTTATTTTTTAAGATGATCAGAAAATTATGAAATTGAGTATCTAAATTCATTTATTTGCTTATGATAAAAAGGAAATGTAGAGAGAGATACTAGAGAGTGACAGAGATAGTAGATAGAAATTAGATGGAGAGATAGAGATGCATAAGAGAGACATATGTGTATTTAAAAATATCATGTATTTA
>JBBPBT010000183.1:5253897-5269257 GCA_037974875.1 Cicer bijugum
TCTCGATTTAGGCCTTTATTTTAATTTTAAGTGACAATTTAATCTTTTTTGTTTTAAAATGTTAACAATATTATCCTTTTTTTTACAAAAATAAAAAATTCATCAAAATTTTCAAACAAAATTCATAAATTTAGTTATATTCTTTAATATAAAATAAAATTTATCAAATTTGTAGCTCAAAACTTCAAATAACCTCATATTTGTCATTCTTTATTTGATGTTGTTAGAGATGAAAATATGAGTTTATTTAAAGATTTAAGTTATGAATTTGATGAAATTGCATTATATTGAGGATGATAATTAATTTTATGGGTTTTGTTTGAAATTTTTGATAAATTTTTTGAAATTTTGCAATAAATAAGGATAACATTGTTGACATTTTAAAACATAAAAGATCAAATTGTCACTTAAAATTAAAATAAAGGACCAAAATCGGAAAGAAAAAAAAAAGATAAAGGACTAAAACGTTAACTGAAATTAAGTTAAGGGATTATTGGTGGTATTTACCCTAATAATAATAATCATAATAATAATATTAATAATAATAATAATATAAGTGCGGGTGTGGGGCGGAGTGGATACTATAGTACCCGTACCCGCACCCATACCCGTTCAATTTTGCAGGTAATTAACCGTCCCCATACCCATATCCATTGTGCAGGTTTTTACCCTATCCATTGCGAGTTTTTTTTGCAGGTACCCACTAGGTCTGGATCTAATTGCCATCACTAGCTTCAGTTTAGTATTTGTTTAATTTTCGATTGTATCTTCATTCTTAGCTTGGTCAACAGTGATCTTATTCAAAAATAATTATGAACGAGATGATTTGTGATAATATTTTCAAATTAATTTTGTTCATATTTTGTTTAAATTGGGTTTGTAAACTCTTCAGATTGATTATATTCATATTTTGTTGTACATAAATCTTGATCAAATCTTGACCATATCTTCTTTTCAACTTGGTCAAAAAAATTCTTCAATTATAAATCTAAATCAAATCTTATTTTATATTTTCTTTAATTATAAATTTGACTCAAATCTTATTTTAGTTTTTCTTCAATTATAAACCTGAATCAAATATTATTTTAGATTTTCTTCAATTCTAAATTTAAATCAAATCTTGTTTTAAATTTTTTTCAATAGCACAAATATTCTTTCATACTCTATGAAGTCGAATATCTTGTTCTCATATACTTTTGTTATCATCAAAAATCTAAATATAAAATACATATTGTTCTACTGCCTTTATGGTTTGGTTGTCTCCAAAAATCGCTTGGTTTAAAGTTGTTAGCAAATTAATCATTCATCTGTAAATATTCTAGAGGCCTTTACTTTCTCCATAGGTTTTTCCCAATAATGTTTAAATCTCTAACCAATAACTTTAAATTCCCTACCAGATGCTTCTTTCAAATCTACAGCTCCTTGTGGGTAAACTTTTAAAATTAGAGAAGGTCATAACCATCTATACCTTAAGTTTTCCAAGAAAAAGTTTGAGCCTAGAATTAAAAACTAAGAATATTTCCCCCACATAGAACTTTCTTCTTTGAATCCTCTGGTCAGGTTATTTTTTTAATGTAGGATTTATACAGCTTATGATTTCCATAAGAAAACATTACGTGTTCATCAAGCAAATAAAGTTACAACATTCTTGTTGCACTAACCTACTCTAAATCCATGTTTAATTTTCTTATAGCTCAAACTGCTTTGTGCTGCAACTCAATGGGAAAATGAAACACTTTTCCAAAAATTAGCCTATAATGAGAAATGCTTAAAGGTGCTTTATAGGCAGTCCTATTAGCCCATAAACCATCTTCGTAATGGAGAAAACAATCTTTCTTAGAGGGGTTTAAAACTTTCTCTGGTGTACTTTTGATCTCTCTTTTTGAATGTTCAACTTGTTCACTTGTTTGTGGATGGTAAGAAGTGAAAATTTTATGTTGAACTCATTATTTTGATAATAAATTTTCAAATATTTTGTTACAAAAATGAGTTTTTTCGCCAATAATGATATCCCTTGGTGTCCCAAATCTAGTAAAAAAAATATATGAATAAATTTGGTAACTACCTTGGCTTCATTACTAGGAAGAATCAATGCTTCAATCCATTTGGACACATAATCAATAACTACTAAAATGTAAATATTGCCAAAAGATATGGTTAAGAATATCTTGCAATGGCAATTCTAGCTTTCTTGATATATTTCTAACTCTTTTGGCATCTATCACAAGTTTTATCCATAACATATGCATCCTTGAAGAGGGTTATAAAAAATAGCCTATTTGAATAACCTTTTCAATTGTTCTGATTCCTCTAAAGTGTCCTCTACATGGAGATGCATGACAATGTTTCAATATTTCAGGCACTTCCTAATCTGCAACACATCTTCTAAGTACCTGATTAGGATATTTCTTATACAAGTATGGTTCGTCTCTATAATAAGCTTTAACATTGTGAATAGGTGTGAGAATACGACAAACAAGACTTTGAAAGGCCTGAGCTTGACATACGATTTAGTTTTTAGGCCTACGACCTATCATAAGCTTTTTTACCGGCCAGGTCTGACCTTTTCAAAAGTAAAACATGACCTGGAAGCTTATTTAAAAACCTTATTCACATTAAAACATTTAAAAGTTCTACTTATACCACATGATACTCTCCCCATACCAATATCAATGTACATATCTATATATATTAAACAAAAAAATAATTTTTCTAACAAAATAATTTTTACAATATCTGAAACAAACATCTTTTAAACCCTAAAAAATAATTTTTGATTTCAAATAATAGATTTTTTTCTTCTAAAATAAACACACCTATTATTACCCCTTAACCAAATATAAAACGACTATTGAATGATTGACTAATTGAACGACTATCGCTACCAAATATGGAACGACTACTGAATATGAAATGATTACTAAATGATTGTCTAATTGATAGAATTTAAAATAGGAAATAATATTATTAATATAATAATAAAAAATAATATTAATAAATATTAAATATATATAGGCCGACCTGTTAGGCCTAATAGGTTTTTTGATAAGCCTAAGACTGGCCTATTTAAATAAATAGACTTTAAAAACAGTCTAAGCCTAGCTTTTTTTTATTAAATAGACCAGGCCAGACCAAACCATAGGTCCCTAAGAGACGACCTAGCCTATTCTCATCGTTAATTGTGAATAAAACTTTTTCGTTGTTCATAATTCAGATCTAGGGGAACAATTCCACTTGCCAATTAATTCACCAGATCAACATACCAAGGTGCTGCAACTTCTTGCACCATTCCAAATAAAGTTATAAATTGCTCATCAGGAAAAGTATCCCTAATGAATATTTCTTGCTTGATCTCTTCATTTTCAAGTATCTTAGAAATGTGATATGCAATATGATTTTCAATACCTTTCTTATCACTTAACTTTAGCTTTGCATTTTTTTTTTTTTTGCAATTAAATACTTAATGGCAGCATGGTCTATATAAACAATGACCTTTTCTCCCACTAAATAAGATTTGAACTTATCAAATGCAAATACCATAACCAACAACTCCTGTTTAGTGGTAGTGTAGTTTAAATAAGCATCAATCATGGTCCTACTAGCATAGTAGATTGAACGAAGTACCCTTCCATGTCTTTAACAAAGCACTACCCTCTTATCATAGTCACTTGCATCAAACATAAGTTCAAATGGCTTATCCCAGTCTAGAGCAGTAGTAATAGGCGTTGTGATGAGTGCTTGCTTTAGAGTGTCAAAGGCCTTAACATATTCAACGTCAAATTACAATGCTACATCATGTTGTAGAAATTTACACCAACACGTGTTACAAAATTCAAATGGCATTCTTCTAAATGCAAAAGTTCCATAAGGGCATGTGAAGGTTGTCTTTTCTTGATCTTCTGGTGCTACAACAATCTGGTTGTAACTAGAATAACCATCAAGGAAATAGTAGTATTCTTGGCCTGCAAATCTATTTAACATTTGATCAATGATATATAGTGGGAAATGATTTTTCCTTCTAGCTTTGTTGGGTTTTCTCTACTCCACGCAAACCCTCCAACCGATGGCAAATTTATTTGGAATCATCTCATTCTTGTTGTTTTGAAACCCAATAACTCCTCCTTCCTTTGGCATACAATGCATAAGGCTGACCCACCAACTATCTAATATGGCATAAATGACTCTTGCATCCAGCCACTTGATTTCTTTTTTAACACCTCCTTTCATGATAGGATTCAACCTTCTTTGACTTTCAATTTTATTTTTAGAATTATCTTCCAACAAAATTTAGTCCATGCAAATAGTAGGACTTATTCTTTGGATGTCAAACATTTGTCAACCCATTTATGCTTCTTTAACACATACATCAATATCTCTTCTTGTGTGGAATATATCAAGGATGAGATAATGGCTTGAAATGTGTCATTCTCCCCAAGATACACATACTTTATGTAAGATGGGAGCTGTTTCAATTTAAGTTCAAGAAGGGAGTCAATAAATGACACATTATATTTGAAACAATACTTAGTTAACTTTAATGATTCATATCTTCTATTCCATGGTTTAGGTGGAGGAAATTTGGCTTTTTCAACTCTGCAACTGTTCTGGTTTCTCCAAAAGGTAACTTTGACATTCCTTCTCTACTATTTAAGGACCGATTGAAAGCACTTTTGAAAAATGATTTATTTTTGTTGTTCCACATGTGCTGGATTATTCTTGAGATAAAGGACATCTCTTCGTCATCTAAGTCTTCACTCTAATTTTCCCATTCTTTTTCCTCTAAGTCTTCAATTGCTTGGAGAGCCTTTGAATTCATCTTATTTCCTTGGGATTTGAGAGCCAAGGACTTTGACTTCTTTTTTTGCCCATCTTCAACTTGTTCGATCTTATGGGATTTAAGTGAACACATACTCTCTTCCAAAGGCAATTTGTTTAGATCCTTAGCCACTTGAATAGCCTTTACCTTTAGTCTCCATTTGTTGGAATACTTCTGAGGATCTTCTTAATATGGTCGACAGTGGTGTAGCACTTATTGAGAACCATCAGTCTAGAAACTAGAGTTTGGAATCTAGAAAACGTATTTTCAATGTCTTTATCTGCTTCCATCTAAAAGAGATCATAATTTATTATGATTTTATTTTCTTTGGCTTCATGTACTTGCTTCTTTCCTTCGTCGTTAAGAACCATAGCACCAAAGATACTCTTAGTTGTTTCTTTGTTATGGCAGTTTTCAAACTCTTTGAAGGTGATATCATTCATCAGGAAGGTTCTAACTGTATGATGCAATTTATATTATTTCTTTTAATCACCGTAGAAATTATTTGTCGATATTTCAACACCAACAATATCCTTAGGACCCTCATAGTCATCTTTGAGTATGTCCTAGAGTTCAGGATTGTGAGAGATGTAAAAGCTTTTGAGTCTATGTTTTCAAGAATTGAATCTCTCTCCATCAAACAAGGGAGACATATTATTGTTTTCACCTATATCTTCTTCATTAGAGTTAGCCATAAAAACATATATTTACTCAAATATGGTTAAGTACTTTTCTTTGAGACCGAACTCTGATGTTAATTGTAGAACGAAAAATACAAGAAAGAGGGGATAGTTGAGTTGTACTTTTTGTTTAAAATCTTTTTCGCGTGGTTATACAAAAATAAAGAATGCTGATAGTGTAAATAAAAACATTCCAAATATACAAAACCAATTTTTCCTAGTTCACCAGCAACATAGTAGCTAGGTCACATCCTTTCAACTTAAAGGAGTTAATCCCCTAATTCACCACGAAATAAAACGTACATCTGAGCACCTACTAGCAACACCAACTATGTTCAATCTTCTAAACCTTCTAGTTTAGTACAATTTAGCTATTGAGAAAGATATCCACTACTGTGATATGATACAAAAGAAAGGTTTTGGGTTTTTTCTTAATTAGCTCTCGTAGAGAATGTTTTCAAATTTGTATCTTCATCAACTTTTCTCAGCACTAAAGTGAAAAATAATGATAATAAGCAAGAGTGTATATGTGCTTATAGATTGTGTGTTTCTTCTTTTTTCTTTGAGGAATGCATGTTCTTTTATAGAGAACAACTATGATTTTTTATTGATGTCCTGATTGCAAGAAATTAGCATAATTCATGAAGTTTCATATCGTATCTTTTGATATTAATTTTTCATAGAAACATTTAGAAAAGGATATTGTAATTGAGAAGTAAAGGATACGATGTTTAGAGCATGTCTTAAGATCTTTAGACAAGTAGTAGATTCATGATGTTCATTGGAGGGTGCACAAATACTATGTCTTCTTTGGAGCATTAACTTACATCAAAGCATTGACTTTCATCATAACATATAAAAGGAATCAGGGTCATACAATCAGATGCTTGAAGTGATTATGTGATTATCATAAGTAGACGATCATTTGTTTGTTAAGCTTATCAAAGCCAAAAAAACACTTAGTTTGACAATCTTATTAGCGGCAGACAAAAAGAGAAAAGTGTCGTTAAATAGAGGCAATTGAAACATAACATATTATGATATCCAGAGTCACTAGAACCAAATTTTTGCTTGCATTATCAGAGTCAAGTAACACATAGCCAGGTAACACAAAGCGATGCTCACTACACTAGTGGCGCGTGTCACAGTGCTTTCATCAGACTTACAAAAACAAAGTGAAGCTAAGTCTAGTTGTTCCTTTGTCTTCTATCAATTATTAATGGATACAAGATTAAAATATATATATATATATATATATATATATATATATATATATATATAATTCAATTGATCGAAGATCTGCACACTTAATCAAAATATTAGTGCATTAAATTGTTCCCACAAAAGATTTTGTTATCATCAAAACAACTAAGGGGCATATTTCATCAAACCATTTTGGTTCTAACAATATGGAATAGTCAAACTTTGAGGGTATTGCATTTTAGCTTGGAGCTTTTGCTATAATATCAAACTGCACTCCTTGGTCAATGCTACAGTTTTAAAATGCTAATTCTAATTTTGTTAGTAATATTGTCCTTAAGAAGCTTTCCATAATTTGACATTTTTTCTAATGCTTCTATTAAGGGTATGTGTATATTGAGTTGTTTCAATACATCAAGAAACTTATTGTAATGTTTTTCCAATTTAGCTTTTGTTTCAATACATCAAGAAACTTATTGTAATGTTTTTCCAATTTAGCTTTCCTAAACCTTTCAGAAAATAGAAGTGATGGAACTTTAGGTACAAGTTTAGGAATGTTACTAGATGCCACGACATCTTTCTAACTTTGCATAATAGGTTATTTTCTGGTTCAGTGTTACCTCCATTTTTTTAGATCTTGTCATTATGCTTTATAATAGTTTCCATTTCCTTCTCATCAGTATCGATTTGTTTTCTCCTTTAAACCAATAGCCTTGACCTACACCTTTCCTTTAATTGATTCAATAGTTTGACTTTCTATGTTAATAGGTAAAGATCCACTAGACCTTCCATTCACAATTATAGCAAATTGTCCCAATTGAATTTCCAAGTTTCTGATGGCCTCCCCATGTTGTTGAATGGTAGCTTTTGTTTTGGCCTTATGAGTATTAGTTGTGGCCATATAAGAATTATTTTTCACTAAAAAAAACCTTCAACAATTTATCTAAAAAAGGTTTTATGGAGTTTTGAGCTGGTATTTGTGGAAAACAAAGAGGGTCAATAGATTTTGTTTGTTGAGTAATTTCTTGATTACTCCATGAGAAATTGGGATGGTTTTTCCATCATGGATTATAGGTGCATGAATAAGGATTGTGTATATTCTTCACATAATTTATAGAGATGGGATTTTTTAGAGCATTCACCATACACATGCCCTCCCCCACAATAACCACAAGCTACAATGTTTATAGTTGTAGGTATTATTGCTATTGGTTTTGTAGTTGTTGGTGCAGTGGTTGTCACAATATTCTTTAGTAAGTTGGTTAATGCTACCATATGAGCTACCAAAGTTGTGCTTTCAGTTACTTCATGAACTTCAGCCACCTTCTTGGCTACATTGACTCTAACTCCACACATTCTTCATAAGAATCACTCAATAAAGATCCCTTGATAACACATCAATCATTAGCCTTGTTGAAGGTACCAAGCCATTATAAAAGGTTTCCAACTGGATGCAAAATGGTATCCTATGATGAAGACACTTTCTAAGAAAATTCTTAAACCTTTCCCAAGCCTCAAACATAGTTTCATATTCAATTTTCAAAAAGAGGTTATGTCATTCGACTCATTCCTCTTCTTAGCATTGAGGACATGAGGGAAATACTTCACCAATAACTTTTATGCCATATCTTGCCATTTAGTCACTAAGTTGGCCTCTAGAGAATTCAACCATGCTTTAGCTCTGTCCTTGAGTGAATAAGAAAATATTTTAGATGGATCACTGCTTATTTGACCAATTCTTCTATTGGAAAAATTCCACCATTATTTAGAGTGACTAGCTAGATGTTTAAAATTGTTGAGGTTCCTCAAGTGCAAAATTCACCCTTTTACTTCAGGCTTCGCTGGCTCCTCACCACAAGGAAAAGAAAATCTATGAAAACGAAAAAAGCCCTAAGAATGAAATTTTCAAACCTAACGAGCAATCAACATTCCTCCACTAAACCTTAACAATGTTTTGAAAAAAAACTTCAAGAGGGGTAGAGAAATGATTAATCAGCTCGTCAATTGCTCACAATAATGGTGGAATTTCTCTGTTAGAAAAATTGGTCAAATAAGAAAGCTTGGAGTAGCGATGCATCCAAAATATTCCTTCTTCTCTAACTCTATCAACAACGTCTTCTTGGTCATGTATCTTATCTCCTTTTCTTGTAAGTTCAACTCAATATGACTCGATAATATATTCGTGATATTTCCTTTCTATTATAATTTTACCATACATTCAATATTTACCCTCTCTATTTGTTGTCTCAGATTTTTTTTCTTGTAGTCGAGTAACTTTATTTTTTCACAAGAATTTTCCATTGACTCTTTAAGCTTGAGGCCTTCATGCTTTATTTCATTCTTGACATCTCAGACCCAACTTTTTGTTTTTTCCTTGCAAAGATATTTGAGTTCTTTCTTTGCTTTCTTCTTCCCCCTTCCCTTTTCTGCATTCACTTAAAGACAAGAGATGATTGGGTGTTCTCATACTACATATCTTTATATAAGCTCATTGAGCCTTTTCTAATTCTTCTTGAAACTTTTCAATCTTTTGTTCTTTTTGTGCCATGTCAGCCTCTAAATCTTCATTGTTGAGAAATGGGGTATTATGGTGAAATGGTTGTTTGATTTCCTGTGCTTTGTTTTTTACCCAATCACGATATTTATTTCTCACACCACAGCTTCGGGGGCCTAGTTCTCTCCCTTTTCTTGCAACATCATCCCAACATTTGTGAACCTTCATTAGAAGATTAGCATTGTGAATATTTCGCCCAAGTAAAACTACAAAATCGTCAAATCCATCATTGAAGGCGTGAGCGTAGGATAACTCAGTTGTCTCAAGGCTAAACAGGGAACATAGTTTATACATATCACCTAGTTCCCATGAGGGGAACATCGAAACAATCCTTGCATCTCTAAGTCATTTCCTTGATGTCTCGAATCTGAGAATACCAATTCACATTTCTTCCATATTATTTCCCAAACTATCTGGCCATTCTTTTTTACCCTAAAATTTTAGTTGGTGACCTTCTTGGAAGGCATGTATGATGAGTTAAACATAATGTTTTGATTAGCAACAAGGGATAAGACATTTCTCTTTCTCATGATGAACATCAAGATTGTAGTATATATTAGCAAGAATTGTTGGTACTAGGTTCTCTCATCTATGCTAGGGATCCAAAAAGATGCCAATTGCATTTAAGTCCACGAAATCTTTGTTTTTTTGGAATAAAACAATCCCAAAAACAACTAAGGCAAGCATAATCATGAAAGCATCCCATTTTTGTCTTTTGGTAAGTTTATGGTTCTTTCATCAATATATTTTCTTAGGAACTCATTCAAATCACCTTTGTCGGTCTTATTTTCTTCCACTTCACTTATCGGGATATACAATGTCTCATCAATTATTTTAGTAAGGGGTAGTGATTCATGTATTGGTAAGGCTTGTTTCCCATCATAAGATGTTGTAGTATTTGTTTGAACTTTTAATGTGTTGGGGCCAATTGAAAGTCCCTAAGAGAGAAACACTTAAAAGGAGGATAATAGAATTGGGACAATTTGTAACATAATCCACTTACATGTCAACCTCAAGAAAATCTAGAATTTTTCCAAATTTTCCCGTGAAGATTACACGTTGTACTTTCTTCAACTTGCAAGCTAGACTTTTTCGACCATTTATATCTGATGTGAAATCCCTCAATTGCACAGTTTTCCTTAATGAAGTAAGATTTGAGCCACCATTCGATCTCATGTTTCCTATAGTCAAAGATATGCACAACAAGCTTCCAATTTTATGGTTCTTTTATATGAAAATGATAGGGCACAAAAAGAACATGATGAAAAATGAAATGAAGAGAATGAGATATGCATGATTATGTTAGAGAACAAAAGTAAATATGACATATAGTAGTATTTTCGTTATATACACATGTGACCTATAGTGCAAAATCTTTTGAAAAGTGGCTCTATAGTTCTAATTTGGTTACTATAGTACACAAACCAATTCTGAAATATTAACAAATTAATAGGTAAATTATTAAAATGGAAATATTCTAGAAATGACCAACTTTATGTGAGACTTTTATGAAATCCAAATATGATATACATCTACAAGATTATCACTACATAGTTTCTCAATTATCTTATGTTGCACTTAGTCCGAGTATACGATGTTGGAACCAAGTTAGCTTTCCACTTATAGTTTTGATGTTAACAAAAATTATTTTATGAGAATAATAAATTTAGATTAATGGCTTTATTAAGTACGAAAAAATGGGAAGAAGAAAATCATAGAAAGTTACCAGAGGAAGTGACCAGAGGAAGAAACCAAAGGAAGCAACCAAATGGTGAGATCATAGGAACACAAAGTATACATGTTTGCCTTTGAACATATGTCTTTGAAAGTAACATGCCTTTAAAAGTAACATATGTCTTTGAAAGTAACATATGTCTTTGAACATATTACATATGTCATAGGAACACAAAGTATACATGTTTGCCTTTGGGTCTGATGTTTGGATATGATGACTAAGTCTGATAACTGGGTCTAAATACTACCTTTGAATCTGAAATTGAGTTTGACGCCCTTGCATGTCTATAATGTGCACAAAGTCAACATGCCTTTGAAGAATTCATATCAAGGTATAATTAACTCTGAAGAGATTGTTCAAATCATAAAATTAAAGCTCACAATTCGCTAATCAAAATGGTTCAACACACTCCAAATGTAGCCCTAATATTGCACTGACTCTGAAGTTTCAACAAGGTGATTTTCCCAATGCCACTAATTCTAAAGTCATGCAATTCTTCCTTTGACTATTATTATTCATGAAACACAACATCTCACTCAAAAAAGAAAGTCAATGTCTCTGATGGAAAGTCAACATCTGAAATTGAAAGAATTAAGTATGAAAAGAAAACTTGGCCAAATCAAAAACTTGTGAAGATACAAGAACAATATAATCCATTCCAACTCAAATCAAGCAAGAGTATGAAAAAATATTCATGTTTTTGAAGACAATCTAAAATAAGATTTATATACTTAGAAAAAATATTTGACCAAGTTGAAAAGAATATACGGTCAACATTTAAAGAAGATATGATCAAGATCTTATCAATAATAAGATATGAATTATTTACAAAATTACATCGAGATTTATGACAAGAAAATATGAATTTTTCACAAGAAGATTTTATCAAGATTTATCTACAAGAAGATATGAGTTATTTTACAAGAAGAATCGATTAGAATCTACAGGAAAAATGAATAATTTACAAAAAGATATGATCAAGAATGGTTTACGAGAAGAAACACTCACAAGAGGATACATTTGTTATTTGCAAAGATATGATTTAGGTTTAGCAAGAACAAAGGAGAAACCCTAACCTATTATATAAATAGACACTCAAGGCTGAAGAAGAAAATAAGAGAACTCACAAGCACAAAATTTCCTAAGTCATTAGAGTTCATAAGGTTAAGGTCTAGGGAAACACTTGCTCAAAAGAAATATTTTCTTTATGTTTTCTACTATGAGAGTCATTGTTACAATCAACTTGTTAGAAACAAACTAATTTGTTCCAAACTAGCCTGATAGTGGCTTTCGCGTTCCTCAAACAATCATTAGGTTTTCAGGTTGTGTTGAGAAGATTTAACTAGTAGAGTTAAGGTATTTGTGTTCCTCAAAAAGTGTGTAAGTGTCATATTGTTTTGAGAAGACTGACTTGTCGAGTCAGGTGTAGTGTAATTCAAGTTTTTCATTAGTTGATTAAATTATTCTGAGTGAAGGGATTAGATGTAGCTACCAAGTTAGTGGTGAATCGGGAATTCTTGTGTCACTTTAATATTGCAATCCTTGTTTTACTTCTGTCTCTGATCACTTAATCCAATTGTTACTACTTTTATTCGAAGTCACTAAATCCGACTCATTTTTAAATAAATTAGCAAAAAGAATCAAACTTAGTGTAGATAATTCAATCTTTATTCTCGTGTTTGCATCTTTGTAAGACTCACTCATATGTGTGTAGATTTGTGTAGAGGGCTAAATAAAATAATCGCAATGAAAAATATAATAAAGTAAAAAGTATAATACTCACAACAAATATAACCACAAATATTTTAAAAAAGAACGTAAGAGAGGTAGGATAACTTAAAATAAATATGTACACTTAATTAAGTTGAACTTGACTCTAAAAAATTCATAATAAAGTTATGAGTCGTCGCGTCAAGATTGTCCACAAACAAAAGTTGATTTTTTTAGTTGACTACGAATAAACGATAACTCTATAATTAATTGTATAAACATCATGATTATTTCTTTTTTTTTTTTTATTTCACCCCAATAACAATAAAAATATAAATTTTTTAAATTAAATAAGAAACAATTTTTTATTTATTAATTGGTGTGTCAAAAAGAATGTCTTGCTCCTAGGTATTGATTCGCGTTTATGTTAGATAAATATATAGGAGTGGTGTGACCGTTTTTTTCCGACACCTTATTTTCTTAAAAGCTTCTAAATTTGAACAAAATAATTTTATGAAAAATATTAAATAAATGCCCTCACGCAGGATCGAACTGCGGACCTTCAGTTTACAAGACTGACGCTCTACCACTGAGCTATAAGGGCTATTTATTAAGGTAAATATAATAAAGAAACATATAGCAGTGGCAGTCTAATATAGTTGTACTATACATATGGATAAACCCAAAGAAAAATACGGTGGAACCGTGGAAGAAAGAATTCTCATATAACATCTTTCCCTTTTTCTTAAAAAGAAAAGAGAACGACAAAGAAATATGGACTGAAATGGAAAAATAATATATTTAAAAAAAATAGTGTGGCCTAAACACAACCTCGTAATGATTAAGCCTTTAGAAGTCAAATGGGTTCCATGGGTCATGTATCGACCCATCTTCTTCTTCTCTAGCACCGAAATATTGACAGAGTTTTAAACAATAAATATTGGGTGAGTAAAATTTTAAATAATAATATCTTTTGAACAAAGTATAGTATTATAAAAAAAATGTAATATTGTATTGTATATAAGAGTTTTAAAATATAAATTTTAAAAAATAATATATTGATAGTCAAATTTCTATCACTTGTTAGAAAGAGATAAATAATTGAATTTAGATTGTCATTTTTAATAATTAAAATTTAGATTTTTAAAATATAATTTTTTTTAAACACTAAAATTTTGATATTGTTAAAAAACAGTTTAGTAATACAAGGAAAAAAATAATATATAATTATCAAATATATTTAAACACCACATTTTTTAAGATAACAAAAATGGTTTTATTTGAGTATTGATTAGATTTTTGTGATTTTTGGATGCTTTGATTTGATTTTTATATCTCTAGATGAAACTCACAACCTGGACAATTGGGATTTAGGTTGTAAACTTAGTTTATTTGATAATTATGGTAGAGTTATTTTTATAATTTTTCTTATAAATTACTCCATCCAGTTTTTTTTATAAGAGACACTTATGATATAATTCAGTCAACATAAATTAATGTATTTAATCCATAATATTAATCAAATAGATCAACTTTTGTTAATTAAATTATAATTCAAATGTCTCTTATAAAAAAGACCAAAAATAATAATATTATTAAAAAATTCTTAGGAAATTTAGGGTGGTTGTGACCATCCTATGCCACAAAATAAACTCCGCTCGAATTGTAAAAAGGAGGAGCATGAATTGTGCAATGAGGGCATTACACACTAAAAAACACAAAGAAGGGTAACGCGTGAGCCAACCAGACAATTAGTTAAAGTGGCGACGCATGAAGAGAGAGGTTATGAGGGTGGTATCCTATCCAGTATCACGAACAATAAAGAGAACTCAAGAGGACGCAATTGATAATGATGGAATATGCACGTCGTGGTTGCCTCGTCTTGCTGTCATTATAGCAGTCATGGCTATAGGCGAGGCAGTACAATGGGCCCCTTTTTTAAAATCAAATATTTTGTTATAGTTATCTTTTCTCCCTTTTTGTTTTGGGTAAGGTATTGTTTTAGAGTTTAATGATTATGTCTTAACAATGTAAAATAGTTTTACAGCATCATCCAATTATAATTCATCATCTTACCATGTATTAATCTTTTACAATCGATTTTTTAAAATAATCACCACATTCTTAATTCTTATTGGACGTTCGTGTGCTGAGGGTGTATTTTTTTTTTTTTCTTCTCTTTGTATTAACTAGTTGCCAATGTATTCATGAATGAAGTTTTAAAATATTTTCACCAACAATTACAAAAGAACGAGCATAATAAAAATTTCATCTAAATTACTCAACAAATGATAATAACAATGGACAAAGAGGGATGTCTATCCAGACTGAGTTTAAAAAAAAATTAGCAACGTACTTTATATTACATATTTTTAAATATGTTTTATTTGATTGTTTAAATTTATATAAATTCTATAAAATTATGTCAGTCTCATATAAATTTGTTAGGATTTATATATATTTTAATCAATAAGACAAATATATTAAAAAGTATGTATTAAAAAATATAGGCTTAATTGTAATTTTAGTTATTCTATTTGTACTAATTCAATAAAATTGATTCCTTTATTATAAAAGCTGGCAGTTTTGGTTTTTTCTTCTTATTTTTTAACTAAAAAAATAATAAAATGAAATATTTAAAATAACGTGACATATGATAGGATGA
>JBBPBT010000183.1:5269656-5295059 GCA_037974875.1 Cicer bijugum
AAAATTTATTTATCTTCATCGATAACTTGCCTTAAATGGCTAAAATTTGATTTTTTGGAAATAAATCAATCACAAAAATCAAATCAAAATCAATCCTATTTAATTCAAACAAATATCAGTTTAAATTAATTTAATTTTTTAATTTTAAAATAAAAACAAATTGAACTAATTTTTAATTTTATTTTAAAAAAATAAAGATAAAAAGTAAAAAAATATCCTTTTTTTTTACGAATAATTAAAAATAATGGACAAAATTAAGTATCAAAAATGAGAATCTTCGAATCAAGATTCAATAAATCTCATCAACACAATTTCGTAATAATCCAACATCAAACATTTTAATAGAGTTCTGAGTGTTCAATCCGAAGTTTAGAATGCTCAAGTCAAAATATTCATAATAGTATAAATGAACAAAAAAATAGAATTTTCATAAACATTAGTCAAGAAACACCTAAAATATTCTAAGACCAATCAAGGACAATAACTTAAATTGTTCATAATATTCTAAGACCAATCAAGGACAATAACTTAAATTGTTCATATTTGCAAAGTAATAGGAATTGTTCATATTTTAAGAAAAATATTCACATTCATCATAAAAGAAGATCTACCAAACTAATTACATTAGAAAAACTATCTATCAAACTAAAATTCAATAAATTTTAAGAAACTCTAACTAATACCATTTTTTTACAGCCAACAATAAATAGTTTATTAGTCGAGAATGACATGGATTCGAATTTTAGGTCAACTGAATTTCTCTTAGTAGAAAGTAAGGTCAGACGAAAAAAAGACAATTGGATGTAAGTCAATCAAATCTTTGTCAAGTCTACACAATTCCACAAAAGTCGCAAAGACATAAGAATAGGTCAAAGTTCAATAGAACTTGATAATTTGGTAGTTGCACTCATATTCCACGTTTTTAGTACGACTAACGATCAACACAGAGGTACGATCGAGGAAAAAGCGCACACAAATACTGCAAACGAGATATGACATGAAGATAAGAAAGACAAGTTGATTGTGGTACACCACAAATTCCCAAACGCATGAGTTATCACACATTGCTCGGGTAATTAGCAGAACAAGACTATATTTTTGTAGGGTACGACTTATGGCCAATAGGATTAGCATTTGATTAATAAATATCAATACTTGTAATTTTTTCAAGACACGCTTAATCAATCGAATAAGCTTTTTACTCATATTTGTATTTTTATCATTTTATTTTAATTTATGCATTTATTAGTTCAATAGGTTAAACACAAACACATCGTACTTACCACTCTTTCGAGTGGTTAAGGAACCATAGTTGAGGTAATGGTTCTTTACTCAACATAATCGTTTGAAGAATATGGAATCATAGTTGAGAGTAGTTAGCCGATTCCTCGGTATTTTTAATCCCGATGTAACAACCTATTAATTTTTAAAACTGTTAATTTAAAAAGTAAATAACTAGTTTATACATTAAAAAAAAAGGCATTAGTGTAATATTTGGATAAACGAAGAGCAATGGCGTAATTTTCACACTATCCCTCTAATATCTCTCTACCACTTTCAGAAACCCATATTCCCGTTCCTTTCCTCCCATCCTCCCAATCTTCAACTTCTCATTTTCCTTCATTTTTTTTAAATGAATCAAACCCAAAAGCTTGGCAAAGCTCCTTAAACCCATTTTTGAACCTTGCATGTCTCAATTTGTAACTACTAACCGGTTTCAATCAAAGCAGCAAAGGATACTAACCAACAAATGAAGAAGAGTCAAAGTGGTAATTCAGGCAAAAGGGGAGTTCAACGACCAATCTAATCGGAACGTTGTCTTCTCCTTTATCACCAACGGTGAGTTCTTTTCATCAAAGGTTTTTTGGTGTTGTTGTTGTTATGATTAGGGATTTCATTTTCTAAAGTTGTTGAAAATAAGTTAGAACGTAGGCTGTTGTTTATGGTTGTGATGTTTGTGAATGAATTATGTATTAGGAAAAATTTAATTATATGTGTATCACTATATTTAAGGTGATTATGCTTGTCGAGCACGATTTATGCTCGTTACCGCCATTGTTGCCTCTGATATGTGTTTGTGAAATTGTGTTATGTTACCTTAATTTCGGTTAGAATGATGATTTTAGGTGCACACATTTAAAATATATGGTTTTATTTACTAGTGGATAGAAAATTCTATTTTTATCCCAAATATTCAATGCATGAGAGGTGTTTGATGAAAATACTGCAAGAACTATTGCAGGAGAATTGTTGTATTTAAGTTTGGTTTTCTAAATAAAAACAAAACTATGTAAACAAGTCTTAGAATCAGATTTTTCATGAATTATTGATTTCAAATTTTGAGATGAGACCAACTATGTTGTGTTTATAGGTGAATTACCTACTTTCAGTAAAAGTTTTAAAATTTTCTATTGTCATTCGACCATTTTTCAATAATTATTAATGACTTTTGTGATGGAGACTTTCTGCAGCGTGTGTAAATTAGTCTTAGTGCGTGATTTTTCCTAAATTATAGGTTTCCAATTTTGAAATGAGATCAATTGCATTATGTCCTTAAATTGAGTTAGCTTTCAAGGAAATTTTTGGAATTTTCTAAAGTAATTTGACCTTTCATCAATAATTATTAGTGACCATTGTGCTGAAAATATTCTATCGTGTGATTTGCAATAATGAATAAAATTCTTAAGAAATTCGAGTGGCTTCATTATTTATATATATATATATATATATATATATATAACTTTTATTATGTTTGAGTTATTAATTGTTATGAAGTTGTTACTATTTTCATGACTCTAATATTGTTTCTATTTTCTGACTATGGATTTACGTTCTGAATTAAGAACTTAAGATTAAATTATTATGAATTTAAGCATATCGCCTAATTTATTGATAATTGTTGTGGATGAATGATGCATTTTATATAAGATATAATATGTGCATTTCATACAAAACATGTAAGTTTTGTACAATATCATTGATCAGAGCATGCATGACCTTATTCACAGTGGGACATTTAGGTTATTTCAGGCATGGAATAATAGGTAAAGGAGAACAATCAGGACGCTAATTGGGGTTTGGCTAGACCACCTTTACCAATCAGGACTCAATTATCTTAGTAACCCACATTAAGATATTGAGTGACTTTTCCTTATTCCTAAGGAAAGATTTGAGGTCATGCATACGTTTTTCACCACATATATATAGACATGTATAACTATTTTTTTATGTTTTATGCACTTTTATGAAAGAAATTCCTTGAGATTGTTCTTCCTTTTTATTTTTTTTTTGAGCTCACTGAGATATTTTATCTCACTCCAATTATTATTATTTTTTTATTAGCAGTTGGAGAAACACGAGACATGAAATTAGCATCAGAAGATCAGATCCAAACACGTTGAATTAGAATTTAATATTTTGTTTTAAGATGTACTCAGACAATCGTAGTTGTTTCAAGATGTAATATTTTACGAATCTACTAAACAAGTTGTAAACTATATTTATGAATGTAGTTTTCAGTTATGATGGTGATTCTAAATTATTATTTATTGTTAATTACCTATGTTTTACTAAGGTGTATGGATCATATTATCATATTTTAGACAAATGATAATGAGTCTTACACCTAACAACAATTTGTAACATCCCCATACAAACTCAGAGTAAAAAATAAGATATTATTAAAAACAGTTTGGACTATACTATGAGTACATGACCCCCATGGAAAACCAAAGGTCGATCCTTCATTCGAGTTTTCATCCTCACATTGTTCACAACAAATTTTAAAACTACAACGATAGGGTTTTTTATTTCCAATACCATGATTTTGAAAATAAAATACATAAATACCCCCTTTTGAAAACTATCTACCAAAATACCCCTTTTTTTCAATTTTTTTTTAATGTTATAAGTTGCCATTTGTAAGCGACTTCTTTAAGGAAGCCCGAGTTCCAAATGGCGACTTCCCACTTGTTTTTTTTTTAAAAAAAATTCAATTTTCTTTTTAATTTTTAGTGGAATTATATATATAATTCATAAAAATACATAAAAAATAAATAAATAGAAATTTAAATTACAAAAAAAATTTAATAAATCCAAGTTCCAAATGGTCATTTATCAAATAATTTTTTCTTTTAAAAAAATTATTTTAATTTTTATTGAAATAACAATATATATATATATATATAACTAATATAATTCATAAAAATAGATAAATAGACATTTTAAATTACTATAAAATTTTAGGAAATTCAAGTTTGAAATGTCAATTTTTCAAAGGTTTGTTTTTTTAAACAAAAATTATTTCATTTTTTGTTGAAATAACAAAAGTAATATATATATATATATAATTAATATAATTCATGAAAATAGATAAATAGAAATTTTAAATTATAATAAAATTTTAGGAAACCCAAATTCGAAATCTCGATTTCCTCAAAGTTTTTTTTTTTTTTAAGTTATTTCATTTTTTATTAAAATAACAAAAATAATATATATATATATATATATAATTAATATAATTCATAAAAATAGATAAATAAAAATTTTAAATTACCATAAAATTTTAGAAACATTACCATAAAACAAGTTTGGAGATGTTGTTCTCCTTGATTGCTGATTTAAGCACAAACATTTCATCTTCATAATTAATTTGAATCATAGTCACATTGATCTTCATTAACGTCGTTTGCAGAATTAAATTGGAAGCTCTACAGCCAAAACTCCGTAATATTATGTTAGAAATAACATGATAAAAAATATTAAAATTAATCTCATAAAACAAAATTAAATAAGAATTAAAATTTGATAAAAAATAAAACTCATAAGATTTCATATTGAATATATAAAAGATAAAGAAATAAATAAAAACGAATTTTCTATATATATATATATATATAAATAATATATATAGAGAGAATAACTAGTATAGAGAATTAACTGATTGACTAACTAACCTTATATTTCTACCACATTACTGATAAAAATCCTATTCAACTCTCAATAGATGTTGAAACTTTTTAGTTTTTATTAGTCAAAAAAAAGAAACTTTTGAACTTTTATTAAGAATTTATCATTTGTTATGTAAACTATTTTATTTTTTAAATAATTATCTGTTAATTTTATTATAGGAAAAAGTTGAATTCACAATCTCTTATTAATTACTTTAGTTCTCTCAATTAAATTATCAAACCATCTTATAACTCTTCTATTTAAAACTATATTGTAACTGAATTTCAAACGTAAAATACTCAACGTTTATCGACCATGTCCGTGTATAAAACTAGTTTCTACATGTTCCATTTTCTTTTTCAAAAATGATATTTTGATACAATATGGTGAACGGTGCTTTGTTTTTCCAAAAAAGAATGTTAATGTTTTTTAATGATAAAGAGATGTTTATGTAATATATACATATACATGTTTATGTCTTTAATTCCTTAGAATAATTCATTAATCACTAAAATATATATAATTAATTATTTATTTAATATATATTATTAATTACTAAAATGTATGACATGCATTAATTCCTTTAGAGTACTACAATTTAGTAATTATTTAATATTTTTATATTTTAGTGGTTATGAGATATATGGTTAATAAATAGTAATAACTTGTATTTTAGTAGGACCATCGCTAAACGTGTGCAACCAGAACATTGACATAGGGCCCTAATTAACGAAGGTATCAATTTTTTTTTTATAATATACCTTAAACTTTAAAAAATTACATTGATATCCTTAATATTATATATTGAACACTATAAAATTTTATATTTGCACCTTATGTTTGGAATAAATAGTCAAATAACAAGTTTTCCACATTAAATTTGTTACAATGACCGCAACCTACTATGTGTTCCCACCCACCATCAAATGTTAGAATCTAGATGTTATGATTTTCTAATTTTAGAATATCAAATTTTAGAATCGAACAAGACATTCAAAAATATTAAAACGACCATATATTTTAATAATTAATAAAATATTTTAATTAATTAATGATACAAATCAATTGTTGTGTTATAAAACTGCTATTTTATTTTAAATACAATTATTTAAAGAAAAAGTTTTCTTATTGCAATCTTGTTTAAATTTTTTTATTTTAAAAAATAGTGAACTCCGTGTATATATTGTTGTTGTTGTGTTTGAATAACACAACTGTTCATTTTTGTTATTAAAACATGTAGTTAATTAATTTGTCTTTTCCCGTTGGACGCATGTTATCCAAAATGAATCGAGAAGGGCATTAAATTGTTTTTCTTGATATAATCTAAACCTACGATTTCGGCCATTAAATTCATTGTTAAAACCGTAGGAATATCCTTTAACGTAAACATCAAAGGAAGAATAATTGAGCACCTTTCCATTTTATTATTAATATACACTTTGAATATACAAGTAGAAGGTCAAGGCTATATAACCTTGTTTTTGTGCATGTTTTTTGAAGTCTAACACACGAGTGTACCAAATTGAGCACAAAATTGTTCAAAGCCGGCATGGTTGACCAGACAGCAACACCGACCCTATTACATTAGAAAAACACCAACCCTAGACTTTATCCAAGTCAAATAATGTCTCTCTTACTATAACCTTCTTCGTATATAAATCCAATAAATTCGTATTAATTCTCATACCAATAATAACAAATAACAAAAACACTAAATAACTCTCTCCCTCTCCCTCTCAATATAATTTAATTTTCTCTTTAATTTTATTTCTACAATATGGGAAATTCAATAGTGACTCCATGTTTTCATCCAAACAAAAAATCATCATCGTTGTCGTCATCGTCATCAGCTAAGCTTTTATTTTGGCAAGGTACCACGAGATCTCTAAATGGTAAGCACGTCGCCGGCGAGATCATGATCGAGTATCCGGAGACAATGATTTGTCATGCTGACTCGTTCTTCATCGGACACCCGATCCCTAGTTTAGCCTTAGACGACGAACTCATGCCGGGAGAGGCCTATTTTGTTCTCCCAATTGATTTCTTTTCTTGCAAAACTCTTTCAGTTTCTTCACTTTTATCATTGAGATCATGTAATGGAAATGATAATAATGATAACAAGTCAACAATCAAATTTGGAGAGTGCCCTTTTGAGTATTTGAAGGATTGTGATGGAAGGGTGATGATAAAGGTTATGCCTGAGTTCATAACAAGGCTTGTTAATGGAGGGATTGATGATTGTAGTGAAACTAAAAGTAGCTTCCTTTGTAGCACTCCTGAGTTGAAAAAACATTATGAAATGCTTGTAAAATCGAAGGAACAGGTTTGGTCTCCTAAGCTAGAAACTATTTTAGAAAATAAGGTTAGGCTTAGAAAGGAAAGGAAAATTAGGCAAGAAAAAAAGAAAGCACAAACTGCGTTTGCTAGCTAGCTAGATACATCATATTATATATTATCATATAGATATTTGTATAAATTTTTAGAGTGAAAGTAATTAAACTTGAAATTTTGGGCATTAATTTGATCATATATTTAAATCTATTAATTAATTGTTTATGGCATAGGTTTTTTTTAAGCATAAATTATAAATAACACTATAAATTCACAACACTTTGATAAGATCCCAAGTTCAAATACGAAATTAAATATTTAACAGAATTTGATAATTGAGTTAGTTTGAAAGAGTAACATTCCCTAATTCTTATTTGTTCCTGATTTTGTGGAAATGATGTGATGGAGATTGTTTGGAGTACAGTTAATATTAATATATTTTGCTGAATTTTGAAACTGTAAAAAGAAGTTTGAAATTGATGAACATAATCCATCTATAATTTCCCCCTTTGCACTGATCTGCAATAAATTATATGACAAGTGGCAATAAAATTTGCTGCTCGGTGAAAATATCATGCCCCCCTTTTATTTATTTTATGAAATATCATGCCGCTTTCAGCAGAACAATAATTCAAAGATTAATTACTTCAGCAAATTTTATTAGCTAGGCCTAGGACTCCCTCCACTTACTATTACAAGTGAAAAGTGTTTTCAATTATTGGACACGGTTATAAATAAAAGTTAACATTCTTAATTCATTTAGTACTATTATTTTTAATAGATTTTTATTTTAATAAAAAAATATTTAACATTTTAATTTTTAATTGTTTGACATTTAAATAAATAATTCAATACATTTAAATTATATTTTATATAAACATATAAATATTTAATCATATTTACATAATTTTTTAATAATTTTAAAAATAATTATTTTTATTTATAATAATGAGAAAGAAAGTAAATAGTAACAAACAAAATTGTTCATTAAATGAAATAATATAAAATTAAAAATTCTCTTACATCTTCCATAGAAAGATTCACGGATTTTTTTTAATTGTGGAATACTATATAATGATTATATAAAAATATGGAATTAATTTTTTTTACCTTATCAATTAATTACAATCGTCGTATTATTAAAGATATTTGACTTTTTATTTTTTATCTTAGAAAAAATGATAAATTCTACCACAATTAACTAACACATTTGTGATGTTCTACGTTCGAATCCGATATAAGACGTTCAACCTAATAATATCGATATTTGCCAGTTGAATTAAGACTTAACAAAAATATTTGACTTAAGGACAAAGTTATCTCTAAAGTCATTTTTATAAATGATTGTGATACACTCATAATTTAAAACTTTTTATATTGAATGTGCATAAAAATTAAGCTATAAAAATATTAGTTAATACACAATAGATAAAATATAATAGCATCACTAACTCTAATTAAAAAATGGAAGATTATAAAAATTATATCATTATATACCAAAATAATTAAAGATGCGAGATGTCTCAACTTCTACAATTATATAATTGCTCTATATGTTTCATATTTTGAACTTATCGTAATTGAAACTATTCACTAGAGTGGACAAATTTCAGTTCTGAATTAGAACCATTTGAAAACTGAACCGAATCGATTTTTAATTTGAAAAAACTGAACCAAAAAAGTTTTTAGTTTACAAAAACTGAACCGAATCAATTTTTAATTCAAAAACCGAACCGAACTATTTTATAAATCAGTGAACCAATTTATTACTTTTAACCAAATCAAACTGATTTAAACTAGTTTTGTTTGTTCATATAGGCTAAATTTTACATAATTATCCCTAATTACTTGTAAAAAACAAATTCGTTTCTAGTTTTTTCAAATTAACAAACTGGTTTGATTCAATTTTTTTGAATTGAAAACCGATCTGGTTCGATTTTTTAAAACTAAAAATCGGTTCGGTCCTAGTTTTAAAAAATCATTTTGAAAATAGTTTGGTGTTCAATTTTTCTAAATCAGTTATATTCAAAACCAGTTCGGTTCAGTTCAATTATGCAATTTGATTTATTTTTTTAACACCCCTACCATTCACCACCTTTATGATCGTTCATATTTCGAACTAATGTCGAATCTTAGATCTGAGCATGAACCTCTTTATTGATATTTCTGTGCTATTTTTGTTCTCATGAGTAAGATAAGTCATAAACATCAATCGATATAATAGATAATAAACTATTGTTTCATGTTCCCAATCATTTGAGTAACCATAACTTTGTTGTGCTTTTTGGGATCTCTCAACAAGGAATGAAATTGAAGTTGCAAAAGAATGTAGAGGATTGTATTGTTTTTGAGTTTCAAAATAAATTTATATCATCAAAGATATTATTAGGTTGAGTCGGGAACTAGGTCGATCTCTTTAAGATATTTCACGGTATTGTCCAAACTATGCAAGACAGACTATCAACCACAAAATCTATCGGATAAAACAACCAAGACAAACTATATCGGAGTTCAACTGCACCGTAGAAAACTGTTCTAGAATTACACCTTCAATATGACAGTTAAAGTTGTTGGAATCAAGTTGGTTTTACATTTAGAGTATTGATGTTAATAAATGTATTTTATGAAAACAATATATTTGACTTCAAAGAGTATGAAAGAAGATTCATGTTTTTGAATAAAATCTAAAATAAGATTTGATTCAAATTTATAATTGAAGAAAATCTAAAATAAAGATTTAATTGAGCTTATCTCTATAGATGAAGCATTAACAAATGACGGATGGATTCTTGCAAGGCAAGAAGAGTTAAATGAATTTGAAAGGAATGATGTCTGGGATCTAGTTCCTAAATCAGATAAGAATATTATTGGAACCAAGTGGGTTTTCAAAAACAAGCTAAATGAAAAAGGTGAAGTGGTCAGAAATAAGGCAAGACTTATCGCACAAGGCTACAATTAGCAAAAGGGCATTGATTACACTAAAACATTTGCTTCAGTGGCCATGTTAGAAGCTATTCATATTCTACTTTCTTTTGTTGCAAATAATAACATTGTGTTATTTCAAATGAATGTTAAAAGTATTTTTCTAAATGGCTATATAAGTAAAGAAGTTTATGTTAAACAACCCCCAGGTTTTGAATTTCCAAATCATGTTTTTAAACTTAAGAAATCTTTGTATGGTCTAAATAAACACATAGGGCATGGTATCACAGACTTAGTACCTTTTTGCTTAAAAATAACTTTGAAAGAGGACAAGTAGATAATAAACTTTTTAGAAAATCAATAAAAGATAAAATTCTTATTATTCAAATTTATGTTGATGACATTATTTTTGGATCTACTAATGTCACTTTTTGTCAAGAACTTTCTAAATTGATGCAACTTGAATTTCAAGTTAGTATGATGGGAAAACTTAAGTTCTTCATAGGGATACAAATTCAGCAAATTCAAAAAAGTATATACATTCATCATACTAAATATACAAAAAAGCTTCTTAGAAAGTTTAAGATGAGTGATTGCAAACCTATGGCTACATCAATACACCCTACTTATTCACTTGAAAAAGATGATTCAGGTGAAAAAGTTTACCAAAAAACCTATAGAGAAATGATAGGATCCCTACTTTACCTTACCGGTTCCAGACCTAACATCCCGGTTAGTGTATGTGCAAGATTTCAAGCTGACCCTAAAAGGCACTACCAACCTTACATTGTTCTACAAGAAATCTGCTAAGTACAAACTTAGGGGATATTGTGATTCTGATTATACTGGAGATAAACTTGAGAGAAAGAGCACTAGTGGCACCTTAATATCTTGGTCAAGTAAGAGACAAAATACAATTGCAATGTCAACAACAGAGGCTGAATACATTTCAATAGTTGGTTGTAGTTCCCAATGACTTTGGGTGAAACATCAACTTGAAGACTACAAAATCCTAAAATCCAACATTCTCATCTACTGCAACAATACTTCTGCCATTTGTCTAACCAAAAACCCTATCTTACATTCTAGAGCTAAACACATAGAGATCAAACACCACTTCATTAGAGACTTTGTTCTAAACGGGGTATTAAACATTCAGTTTGCAGACATTGAACACCAATGGACTGACATTTTCCCCAAACCACTACTTGAAGATAGGTTTGACTTCATCAAGAAAAACCTAAACCTTACCTTCATACCCGACTGATGTTGTGATCACTTCAAAGTAGTTTAATTTTACACTAGTTATTATATATTTTTTTTTCTATTATGTTATATTTATTTTATTCCAAAACAAAAATAAACAAAAAATGAAAAAAAAAAGATCAAGTTTTACTTTCAAGTCTTTTTGTCTGATGACAAAATGGGGATAAATATGTTTGATAATATGGGGAGAAAGTGATACTAAGAATTATGGGGAGTTCTAAGTTAGGGGAGTCAAAGAAATATAAAGAAAAATTGTTATAAAAATACATGTTTTGCTATCAACAAAAAGGGGGAGATTGTTGGAACGAAGTTGGTTTTACATTTAGAGTTTTGATGTTAACAAAAGCATTTTATGAAAACAATATATTTGACTTCAAAGAGTATGAAAGAAAAATTCATGTTTTTGAAGAAAATCTAAAATAAGATTTGGTTAAAATTTTGATTGATGAAAATCTATAATAAGATTTGATTCATATTTATAATTGAAGAAAACCTTTGACCAAGTTGAAAAGAATATATGGTCAAGATATGAAGAATATTTGATCAACATTTGATGAAGATTTGAAAAAGATATTATTTTAAGAATTTACAAAGTCAATCTACACAAAATAGGAACATAATCAATATGAAGAATTTACAAACTCAATCTACACAAAAATAGGAACATAATCAATCTGAAAAATTTACATACTCAATCTGAACAAAATATAATTCATAATTAAATAAAGACTAAATTTCACTATAAATAGACACTCTAGGCTGAAGGAGAAAAACATTGAAAATCATAAAAATATTTTTTGGGTGTTCTTTTCTTAAAGTTTTAGAGTTATTATTATTATCAGCTTTGTTAGAAGCAACGACTCAAGTTTCAATATTTTGTATTCAACCCGATAGTGGTTTAGTTCCTTCTTCAATATGAGTTATCAGGAGAAGACATGACTTGAAGAGAAAGTTGGGAAATGCATCAAATTTTGGTGTATTTTTCACAAGAGTTTGACACTCATAATATAATGATGGAAATAGACCCGCATATGCTAACTATCCAATGTGGGACTTAAGTATTTATAGAGTTGAAAACTACTCAATATATGTGGGACTTCAACAAATTTTTAAATTCGCACACTAACACCCTCTATGTTCCAACAATCCCCAACTTGAATTAAAAAAAAATAATTCTGAAGTAGCGTCAAATGTTTCTATAAGACTATTCATAAGCAGAGGTGTATTATGACTTGAGCCTTTGCATAGTAAGTAAGATTCAGATTCAACAAGAGTGACTCGTAGTCTTGAACTCTATCTTTGACATCAAACTCCCACACAACCTTTTCATAGAGTGTATTCTCAAAAGTGTGTGCATTAATGGTCTTGCATGTGTATCTCAGTATAATGAAAACTCTAGCAACTCTGCCTCACAACTCCATAGGAAGCAATCCAACTTCCATATTCATATAGGTGAATTTATCAAGAGTACTCTTGTAGCTAGGTACTCCACTCCACATGGAGTATAGATCTCATTAAGAGTTTTTATTATCTCATCCTATCATCGCTTCAAGAATCATGTTTCTCTGACTTATAATAACATGTTCATCTCATATCATTAACGACTTGATATTACCTATTGAACCTAATTATTGGGATCTATAGTCATTTAGGTCGGGTTACCATCATGAGTGCCTCTATATGCATTAGACCCATCATTTTAGATGTGTTTAGGACTTTCTCTCTAGCTAACCCTTTCGTCAAAAGATCTGCTAAATTCTCACATTACGTTCATGATCCAATATAACAGCTCGTTTAGAAAGTAACTCTCTAACAGTGTTGTGCTTATGATTTATTTGTCGTCTATTACTGTTGTAATAACGATTATAAATCTTTGCAATATTCACGATACTATCACTAATTATCAACACGAATGACATAGGTTTATCCGATAAAGGGATTTCAGCTAGGAAACATATCAACCAGCTCACTTATCCACTAGTAGTAGCTAGTGCTATCATTTCTAACACCATAGTGGAATGAGCTAGTACTGTCTGTTTCTTCGATTTCCATGATACAACACCAACAGGTATACTAAAAATATAGTCATTGGTTGCTTTGGAGACATGTGATAATGTGTTCCAATCAACATCAGTGTATCCTTCAAGGATGACAAGAAATCTTTGATAATATAATCCGAGATTTTTGGTCCTTTTTAGGTATCTCACGACTCTTTCTATAGCGTGTCAATGCTCCATTAGGGATGAAAATTAGATTCATACCCAACGGGTAGCCACACAAAAATCCACAATTGGTAGGGTAAAAATCAGAATAATAGATATAAACACAGGGACATGTAATTACCCATAAAATTAAATTGGTATGGATGCGAGTACTATAGTACCCACCCCGCCCCGCACTAATATAAATATATTATTTATTTATGTATTTATTAATTTATTATATTAGTATTTAGTTTAATTAATTTTTTCTTTTATGTTTTTAGCATATATATATATATATATATTGATATCATTAGATCACTACAATATTTATAATTGAAAGATAAACTTTTGTAAACTTTTTAAGAATTTGATTATGATGATTATGCAAATGATTGTGACTTTATCATTAAGAGTTATGTCTTATTATTTGTGACTTTATAATTATACTTGCAACTTCCTGACAATATTTTTTTATAGATCTCAAATAATACTGCAGTAGGACTTGCAATTTTATAAAGCATTATCATAAATATTTGAATGTGTATTCTAATGTGTGTTCATTCGAAATATTTTGAGTTAGAAAATATTTTATTTTATAATAATTTATGATTGGATTTAAGATATTTGGATAATTTTAAAATTTAATCACAACAATATCATTTATTTATCGATCTATTTTAGTTAAAGTGTGGGTAATGAGTTTGGATACGGACACTTAGGGACCCAAAAGATAAAGGTACAAATATTAAATTTAATATCTATAACATCCTAAATTTCATAATCAACTATTTTATTAATTAAATAGAATTTAAAAAAAAATTAATTTAGTGTTAAAATTATTTTAAAATATATGCTGATTAAGTTTATAATTACTTCTCCTTATATGTGTGAGTATCTTACGATTTGATAATCATATATATATATATATATATATATATATATATTTGATTTAATGAGTAATATAAATTATAAATATTATATTTAGTTATTTAATTTATTTTTGGAAAATATATTGATATTTTAGCAAAAGTATTTTAGAGGATAAAATTGAGTGAGTATACATGTAGATTTGCATTAGGTATTTGTGGTTATATTTTTGCGTGCGCTTGGCCACATGATAATTGTGTGCATAGTTATATTTTAATTATTTAAGACTATTTCCTATTTTAATTATTTATTTTAAAAATAATTGTCTTACGATATTAGTAATATTGTGATTAATTTTTATATTTTTATATTTTTTTTATGATATGATGGTTTTATATGTATTTATTATGATTTAGTGATAAATATAAATTATTTATGTTATATTTATTTATTTTATCTTTTTGACTATTCTATAAAGATGGTAATGTTTTTATGTGATTATTTTATAAAATATAATAATAATAATAATAATAATAATAATAATTATAGTTAATATTGTGAATATAAGAGTTTGTGTTATTAATGTATTTTAAAATAGTAATTACGTTTTATAAATATTATTTTTAAAATATTAGTAATACTTTAGTAATGAAGTTGTGTTAAAAAAATTAATTTTGGTAATTGTTGAATTTATTAAAAAAAAAAGGAATGAGTAAAATGAGTTTGGCGCATGTACAAGTAAAACCTAAAACCTAATTTATATATATATATATATATAAGGAAACAATATGTGCAGCCAAGAAGAAACAAAAATTAGGATTATCGTTTGACACCGGTGATCAATAACTGTTTAAAAAAACTTTTTCTGTGTTTGTCCAAATTTCAGCATGTTGTTTCATTGATTTAGTTAGTCAATTAAACATACTTTCTCAAATTTTTAATCTTCTCAATTCCTCTATAAATATAACCGACTTCTCTATTTATGATTTGAGTGATGCCAATGCCAAAACAACTGTGTGAACAACGACTATATTATACATGATTATTTTTCAATTTAGGCAAGTTTACTTGTTTCGGTTTAGAAAATTGACCATTTTAGAGTGTGTTTTCATAATTTATTTTTGACATTTATCCATAAACTGTCGAGTTAGATCGATTGAAGGATAAGGAGTCAAAGAACAAATGCTTTTTCTTGTGGACTCATATTCGTGTATGAAAGCATTAGAAAAAGGTAAGGGGTGATAGGATGTTTCATTTCATGAGTATATTATAATGTGAGATGAACGAGAAAAACATATTTCTCAAAAATTTCTTTGGGGCTTGCTACGCACGATGGTAGCCCTATTTAGTAATAATTTAATTAATATGACTAATTATGGTTTGTAGGATTAAAATATGGATTATAAACTTTTATTAGATTGTTGTCATATTTAAATTATGCAACTTTGTGGTATGTGTGAAGAAAGTTTAAATTTTATTTTTAATGTGTTGAGAGTCTTATTTATGACATATGTGATAAAATTTGAATATATGTGTGACATATATGATGGTTCAAATTCCTTTATGCATGTGATGAATGTTTAAATTTTTATCATTTAATAGATTAAAGTTTTGAATTTTATGATACTTTTATGAATATATGATTTTTTGATATGTGTAGTGGAAGCTTTGATCTTTGTAATATTTGCTTATGAATATATGATCTTCATGCTATGTGGGGGGTGAAAGTTTTTTGTTTTTATGATGGTTGTTTATAAATATTTGATTTTCATGATAAGAATGTGTGATGTTTGATCTTAGTGATATTTGAATAATGTGATGATTTCGTCTAAGTTATTTTTGGATTATTTGACTTAATCTTAGTGGGTTGTGTGAGAATGTTTGATTTTGACGATACATCATCATGTCATGGCATATGCATCTTAGTGGACTATGTAGGAATATTTTATTTTGATATTGCATAACTATATCATGACATATGGGTCTTCGTGGAAGTTTCCTTTGTGGCGAGTTTATTTTCCCCATTGGTATGAGTAATTTTCTTGTGGAAGTTGCCTTAGTGACATGTATTATATTCAGATCATATAGTTATCAGGAGCATGCATATCTTTGCACCATCTTGTGATTGTTTTGTTGTGGTTAATGTGTATCTAATGTGATAATAATTTCTCTTAGATGATTTGATGTTATAATGAGATATTGATTTTCCTTAAGTGAATTTGACCCTAAAATATGATTATATCATTGAACTTTTTTGATATATTATGATGTGGTTGATATGGTTCTGTGTTGATTATTTGTGTGTTCTTCTTACTTACATTCTACTATCAATATGATTTTAAAACTCACCTCTTTTCGTTGTTTGTGTTTGACTGGTTTGACCCTGTGTTTGCAAAATCTCAATTATTACAGGTTAACGAGTCTTGAATTAGAAATAACTTTTTGTATGAAGATCATACAATTACTACTAAGTATTTGGGATTAAATTAAGAAATTATAGTTAAATCAAGTTTATTGAGATTGCACTATTCTATAGGAGGAAAAAGTTTAAAATATTTAATTTTCATTTTGTGAAATGTGATATCCTAATAACTCATAAATGTTTCTTTTCTTATGAAGGAGTTTTATTTATCTGCTGTGAATTTTAGAAAATATATGATATAAATTATTATGTACATTATTTTGTGATTAGAATTTACTAATTATTTAAATGAATAGTAGTTTAAGTATTCTTACTTGAATAATTAAAAAAAGTTGTTATTTTTTTAAGAAATTAGTATTTTTGAAGTAATATTTTGGATCAAAAATTTGGGCGTTACATTATCCAAGAGGGTACACCCACGGGTATGAGTATTTTTTGTTAAACTGCGGGTATGGGGGCTAGTACTATAATACCCTACTCAAACCCTACCCATTGTCATCCCTATGCTCCATACTAGGTCTATAGGTGAACCTATACAATAGTTCCACGACATAGGCAATGTCGAGTCTAGTACAGTTAGTGGCATACTTGGAGCTACCAATGATGCTCGCATATTTACTTTGTCTAACACTTTCATCAGTGTTCTTAAAAAATTTCGCATTTCGATCATATGGTGTGCAAACATGTTTACAATCAAATTATTATCATTTCTTTTAGATCTTTTCTGCATAGTGAGACTGATCCAAAGGAATTCCATTTTCTAACCTAATTATGAAATCATAATCGGTTTTATTGAGGCAATATCCCAAACTAATGTTTTGATGTAAATAAACAATAAGTTAATGAAGGACTCTGATTATGAATCTAAATTATGTATTAATTTAACATGTGCTTTTGAGTGAAATAATTCAAGTTAGGTACAAAGCAAATAAAATAGAAATCAGTTCAAAGAAAGAGCTAAAACTAAACAACTAAACCAATAACGTTCTTGACGTAATCTGAAAAAACCAGGAACATTCTCCACGTTTCTGTCATTTTCAGCAGGCAAGATCGCATCGATTTTTAATGCAAGGAAAACTCTTGTAAATCATGAATGGATTTCCAGTTCATATACTAGGAATGTAAGACTCTCTTATGGGAAAAAGAATCACTCAAAAGGATCAAAGGAATCAAAGGTACAACTCAAAGCAAAAATGTCAAACGACCATTCTCTAACAGAGTAACATCAACCTCCAGACTAATAAACATTATCCAACATGTTACACATGATGTTCAACAACAAACACCCTTCTCTAGAATGATTAACAAGTAGCTCCAAAATGATCAAAATCATTCTCCAAGTATGATGACATCAATTCCAAATGATACAAACATTCTCCAGTTTACTGACCATCATTATCCAACTTTATTTCATCTTTCTCTAGCCTGTTTTTCACGAATCAAAATGCAGTGGTAATCTGAATTGATTAAGCATATATATGAGATTTTTTGTGCATAAAAAAAGGATAATCACATTCAAGAATGAGAAGCTACAAATCAAACATTGTTATCACAAAAGTAGAAACGTAGAATGTTTCAAAACAGTAACATTCAAAGTTCCAAAAGTTTGGTCTTTGGTCAAGTCTGACACATGACAACAAGACACATTTTCAACGGACATAATAGCTGTCATCAACCTCCTTGAATCCTATAAAAGTAACCCCAAGCTCAAGGGAAATGCAGAACTTCAAGTGCTAAGAAAATCCATCAATCTCATAAGCTTACATACTTGAAAGCTTCTCATTTGCAAAAGAATCAAGTATGGATTTTTTTTCTCATATATCCATGTCGTATTACTAAGTTCTTTTATCAAGAATCTATTCTCAAACACGAGTTAAGCATAATCATATTCAACCAATCTCTCTAAATCATTATTGTGTAAACTCAAAACTATAAGGGTTGTTTATAGTTTGAGTATTGTAGTAAAAAAAATCTTTTTATGGTTAAAAGGTGAATTGTAAAATCCTCTCAAGATAGATAGGTGACATGATTGAATCTTTTCTAGGTAGAAAGGAATTGTTGTTACAAATCAAGGCGGATTGTAACAAAAACCGTGTAAAACCAAGAACATTGTAAAACCAAGAACGCTCTCCGTTTGAACACTTAATGCAAAATCTCACAGTTGTGAGAACTAAACGAAGCCCGAGTTGGATGAACTAGGATATATCTTTGTGTTGTATCTCTTCTTTATCTCTCTTTACTTTCAGTCATTTTTTTATTATAAAATTAAATAGATAAATTAAAATTGTGATTTTAACTAACCAATAACATTCTCTCTTTCTATTTCCAGAACCAAGAACGTTCTCCCTTTTCTGTTTTCATAACCAATATCATTCTTGAGTTATTTTCTTAAGATTTTAACAACAAATTTTAAATAGGTTAATTTACAATTCAAACCCCCTTCCTTGTAAATTGACCTTGCTACTTCAGATTCATCTTAATCTTTCTATTAAATTAATTTTCAATTTTAGTTACAAAGATTTTAAACATGTCAAGCGTTTCACTTTTATTGATCATTAGATATATACGAAAGTATAGTCAAAATAATCGTCGATAAAAGTAATAAGATAAGGCTTTCCATTTCTTGTTAACGTGCCATCAAGTTCATATATATATATATATATATTAAATCTAAAGACTCATATTCCCTTACTATTGATTTATATGAATTTTTTGTTATTTTAGATTGACTGTAAAAATCACATTTTCAAAATTATTTAAAGATAACTTTGAAATATAAACCTAAGTTACTTAAGTTTCAAATCCTTGTTCACATGACAAAGTCTAGCATGCCAAATATTAAAATCACACAACATGTAAACAGAAGGAGACATTCTTAATTTTAACATTTAATTTAAACATACATTAGTGGTGTACCATGTGCCAACAAAAATACCATATTTAGTGGTGTACCATTTGCCAACAAAAATACCATATTTAGTGATGTACCATTTGCAATCAAAATATCAAGTTTAGAATTAGTGTACACATATGTATATGTCCCTATGCCTTATTCGAAAGAAAACCATAAATGCATTTTTTTTTCCTTCATCTTTGAGACTCTCAAGAGAAAATTCTTTTGTTTTATGTGTAAGAGAATTTTTGAAATCCTTTCAAGCATGGGCGATTTGTCAATAATAACATCAATTTGAATTTTTTCATTTAAAGTCATACCTTAAGAGATGATTTCATGAGCTATCTTCCGAATTTAACTGGAGTGAGCCTTCACGAATCTGTCATCGATTATCTGATACTTTAGGTAGATGCTAACAACATACTTTTTAGCCTAATTTTTCTCTGTATCATATTTCTTCTTCAGAGCATCCCAAATATCTCTAGCAGTAATGTTGGAACTGCAGTAGTCATACAGATCATCAACAAGTCCATTAGGTTAATTCTTCAGCTTTCTTATCCTTTTATATTTGAGTCGTGAACTTGGTCGCTCTCTTTAAGACGTTTCATGGTACTATCCAAATTGTGCAAAGCAAACTATCAACCACGAAGTCACCAAGATAAAACAGTTCAAACAAACTCTATCGGAGTTCTACTACACCATAGAAAATCGTTCTAGAATTACACCCTCAATATGGCGATTAAAGACACTCTCAATATGACGATTAAAGTCACTCGCAATATGGTACTATGACCACTCATAAATTAAAAAGGATTACATTACAACAACCACTCTAAAAGGATATTGGTAATTAGAGCACTAAAAAATCGACGGGACTACGACATCAAAACTGCTTTAAAATGATAGTGGTATTAGGACCACTAAAAATTGACGGGATTACAACATAAAAACGCTCTATAAATCAAAGGGACTATAGTACAAACCGCTCTAAAATATCGAAGGGGCTATGATACAAAACTATTTTAAAATATCAAAGAGGCAAAAACAAAAGGAGAAGTGACTCATAAATGCATTGAGCAAAAGAGGAAGAAAATAGAAAGTTGACAAATGCATTCAACTTTCATGTATTTTTCACAAGAGTTTGACACTCTTTATGTAGTGATGGAAACAAACTCACATATGTTAACTATCCAATGTAGGACTTAAGTATTTATAGAGTTGAAAACTACTCAATATATGACAGTTTTTCAATGTAGAACTTCAACAAATTTTTAAATTCACACGCTAACTAATCTATATTCTAACATATTGTACTATATGTTTGATGAACGAGTTGGTCAAATGGTGTTATCTTTTGCACTTTGATGTCGGTCAAAGTCTTACAATCTTCCCTCACTAATATAATTTTAGAACATGGCTCTTTGGTCATCCTCATTTTTCATAATAAACTTGTGAATGATTTTTGGACCAAAAGGAAGTATGCAGCAAAATTATACAACAAAATGTGTTTTGACTAATAAAAGAAAATATGAACAATAGACATGAACATACAATCAAACAAATGTGCACAAATCACAAAGAGAGAGTTTTAGAGGTTGACACCACGTTTTATATTTGATACTAGGAATAAAATATATAAGCTCGGCCACCAAATTATGTGTCCCTAACACTCAAGAACAAAATTATGATTGGATTTTCTCTTTTATGTCTAAAATTTTTGCGTTATTTCAACTTTTTTAGTTGGTTTAACTTAATTAGTTATAATTACAAATTTGTTAAATGCATTTTATGGTGTAGCTTGTTAATTTGTTTTAAAAAATAATAATATTAATAAATACATTAAATATAGTAATAGTAATATATATAATTATTACATATATACAAAGGTGTAAGAGGAGGAGGCGCTAGGGACTTTGTCCAATCTAATGTAGGCTTAGGAAGATAACTCTTTGCCTAGTTGAACTTTTCATACGATATAATCATATTGATTTGATAATGACCTCATGTTGTTTCTTATGATGCTTTATATTATGCGTCAAATGCACTTTGGTGACAAAATCAATTTGTGTATCATCACCAAATGATGGTTACCAGATGGTTTGTGATTTTGTCACATTCTTGTATTATCATATATATGTTCTTTTTCTTTTTTTCACTATTCTTTTCTTTTTCTGGTTTGTTTATTATATGCTACCTACACAATTCATCAAACATCAAAGAATAATAAGTTGTTCTCTTATATTTGTTATTATTGAAACAACAAATGATATATTGTTCTCAAACTCACTTGCTTGTGTGAATTATGATCCCTCAAAATTTCTAACATGCTTGAATACTCTAAAATAAGATACTACACCTTACCTTTCTCCAAGATTCCGATCACCCCGAAAGTGAATAGGAAAATGTTTGTAGTTTAAATTGTAAGACTCTACAACTGAAAGAAATAAAAGTAGAATGAGACGTTAATGAATAGAGTCAAGAAGAGAAGAGTTACATGATTTATAACAAGAAAGAATACGAGTTTTTCAAAAACTCCTAAATCCCTCTTTTGATTTCTATTCATATCTTTTTTTTTATAAAATAACACTAATTATTAAATAATAAATAAAAAAATTTATTAATTAATAATATAAAATATTTTTATTTTTAATATATAATAAAAAATAATGTGTTGGTTTGGGTCACATGACACAACGATTTTCAGCTTTGTTGTTGTAACATTAATTTGACATTAGGGATCAAAATCGATCATCTTTAATTTTATGAGAACTAAATTTAAAAAGACAACTTCCAATAACAAAAATTTAAAAGTGGTATATTTTTAGGGATCGAAGACTTTTTAAATCTAAAAAAAAAATGTGCATTCAATAAAAAAAATGTGAAAAAAAACAATGCTGTCTTCCTCTTTATCCTTTGAATTTTTTTATCCCTTTATATAATATCTTTTTGCATTTTTCAACTGCATTAATTATTTATTTACTAATTTACCCATAAATAATACTCATACTTCTATAATATATCCATAAATATTCAATATTTTGATAAGGTTAAGTTTTTAATTTTGGGGCATCGGGAATTTAAATCTAGTAGGGTTAGGTGTGATTCAAATTTGATGTCTTTTGGAAGAAAAAAAAGAGGATCGTGTGCCACACATAAATACGCAATCAATTTTATCTATTATAAGAAAAATCTTTAAGAATAGTTTAGCTCATTGGATAAGACAATGCAGTTCTCATGTAGGTCACACTATTGATGTTGATGTGCTTCACACCATTGGTTTATTAGGTAATTAATTCAAGGGTTACATTTTTTCTTGGTTTGGAAAATAAATAGCAATGCAATTAAATGTAGACATCTAACTGGAGCTATTTTTTGAAAAAAATTCAAACCCAACTTAAAATATATGATATGATTTTGTAGAATAATAAGTGTTAGTTTATAGCAAATATGTCTTCTTGTTTTTATCATTTTCTGCAAAGTGTGTGGAGGTTCTCTAACATGGACCCCACCTTAACATGTACTTCTCGTCTCTATGTTAGGTACGTTGAGGAGTTTTGAGAATAATAATAGACCAAAATACTTCATTATCACAAAAAATAATTGACGTTACATTTTATATATATATATATATATATATATATATTATATATTTAATATTAAAAGTATTTATAATTGATGAGACTTAATCATTTATACTAAACTCTACATAATATAGTGTTCACCTTAACTTATTTTTGCAACTTGCAATTTTTTAATTAAATTATTTTGTTGATGAATCACTTTTTATTTACAAAAGGAAAAGGAAAACTACATTACAAAAGCAAAAGTTGTAAACGTGTTTTTGGTCAATTCTGTACAATTTGAACTAAGTGTAAATGTTAAATACGCACGAGAACGTGATTGTAATATTATTTTTATCGACTGGGGTTGTGTGAGGCAGAATAAAGTAAGGGTTTGTCCCAAAAAAAAGTAAGGTTCAAACTAGTCAATATTTTCTTGTTATTGATAAAAATTAATTTTTGAAAAATGAAAACGTTTATAATATTAATTATAATTATTTTCATTTTTATTCAATATTTTTAAAATTTTAACTTCTTGAAAAATGTCCTAAAAATCCTAATTAACATTTTTCATAAAATGAAAATGTCATACACATGAAATTCCAGGTGTCACTTTTGAATTTAAATATTTTTTGTGGATGCACATGTGACTCTCCTTTTATAATACAAAGTATTCATTTGTTTAGCTAAAGAAGAAACCTTAACCACTTGCTTAGACACCTGATTCTTATTGTACAATAAAAAATAAAAACTTTTAAGCATTTCATTCCTTTAGAATCTCCGATACGATCACATGTACGATATTGGCATATTATATTTTCATTCAGAGAATGATTTCACTTTCTATTTATTCAATTTCGCAGGACACGTTTTAATCCTACACCATATAATAGGCAAAAATATACATATGGCATCAATTTTGACTCAGGTCTTTAATGTTTTTTCTATTCTTGTTTTGTAATTTATGTTACATTTTATTTGACCGGATAGTCATTTGTCTAAATTTTAATAATAATTAATTCAATTGAAAATATATAAATATTTAAATTTTTTATTAAATATTATAAAAATATATCGTTTATACTAATTTTTAATATTTTAAAAACATGATAATAAATTATTAATGTCTTTAACTTCAATAAGATCTTAATATTTTATATCAATAATTCAAAAAAATTGTCAAATTTAAGAGATTATATATATATAATTTAAAAGTTTATAGTGCAAATCAAATGTAATTTTTAAAAATGACTGAATAAAGCAAAAATAAACTTAAAGAATCTAATAAGAAAAATTTTATAATTTTTCAATCAAAATAATTAAGATTTGTTTTTTTTAAAACAAAGCTAATTTTTTTTTTTACTAAGTTATGTTTTAGTATGAGTGTATAGCCAGAAATTGAGGACTACACTCACGAACAACAACAAAATTGAACAAAGGCAATCAGAGTTGAGATTTAAGGTTGCAACCTTTTTTATGTTGATAAAAAAATAGAGTCATCAGTCATTTAATTAAGGTAAAAAATAACTATCAATATCATTGAAGAGTTATAAAGATAATTTCGTATACTCTATTAGTGAGATTGCAAATAATTTAGAATAACCAATTCGAGTAGCGGTACGAATAATTTTTGACATGATTTTATTTACATCTCACTCGAACTTTAAAATATTAAAAATGAATGTTAACCTTAAATTCAAATCACATTATTAACGGATTGTTTTATTTATTAATTGTGACTTGAATTTTGAATTCAAAATTATTGTATTAGTAAACTAATATTATGAAAAAATTTAGTTGATATTTATGATGCTCTTGGCTCTTATCAAGTACATAAAATATCTCTTCTAAACTAATTTTTTGTTATTTATACTTATTTGTTTTATGCAAAAATAGAATACGGATATATTATATGATTAACGTAAAATATTGCAGCTATATTAATTCGTAGTTGTTCGTATAGGGTGTATTTGCTTATAAAAAAATTA
>JBBPBT010000183.1:5295827-5331016 GCA_037974875.1 Cicer bijugum
CATTGATTCTATTCTATAAAAATATTATATATATATTAAAATGCATATATCAAAGAAATACTAAGTTTCTTTTTTAATCTTTTTTCCTTCTAATTGTACTCTTCATTTAAATAATTTTATTACAATTCTATTTTAAACAATTGACTTTTTTAAAATATTTATACTTTTATATAAAAAGATAATGTAACTTTTCTGTCGTCCAATTTTATTCTCCGTTTAAATTATTTTGTTAATAATTCTATATTTTTTTATTTATTAAATCATTTAATTTTTTTTAACTTCTATTATTTTTATAAATAAAAGCGAAAAAGACTGGCACGTAAGTGTTCGTTTGCAACACAATTTCTAACACTCCCTTTTTTATTGGATAAAATTATTATATTTTATTATTTATATAAAAAAAAAGAAATTAGAAATTAGGGAACAGAGCTTATAAAAAACAGATCGTAACGCAATAAGTGAACTACCTTCCAACAATGGCAGTCACTGAATTACCTTCCACAACAAGACCAAATCAAATGAAAAAATTATCACTTCTCCCTCTAATCTTTCTCATCTTCTATGAAGTTTCAGGTGGACCATTTGGTTCAGAAGATGCAGTTAAAGCAGCTGGACCACTCTTAACCCTTCTTGGATTCATAATTTTCCCATTCATATGGAGTGTCCCTGAAGCCATGATTACTGCTGAAATGGGTACAATGTTCCCTGAAAACAGTGGTTATGTTGTTTGGGTTTCTTCAGCTTTAGGACCTTATTGGGGTTTCCAACAAGGTTGGATGAAATGGCTTAGTGGTGTCATAGACAATGCTTTGTATCCTGTTTTGTTTCTTGATTACCTTAAATCAGCTGTTCCTGAAGTTGCTAGTGGTTTGCCAAGAGTTTTTGCAATTTTGGGTCTTACAATAATTCTCACTTTGTTGAATTATAGAGGTTTGACTATTGTTGGATTTGTTGCTGTTTTTTTAGGTGTTTTTTCTTTAATCCCTTTTGTTGTTATGGGGTTTATTTCAATTCCTAAGTTGAAACCTTCAAGATGGGTTGAGATGGATTTACATGATGTGGATTGGAATTTGTATTTGAATACTCTTTTTTGGAATCTTAATTATTGGGATTCTATTAGTACTCTTGCTGGTGAAGTTGAAAATCCTAAGAAAACACTTCCAAAAGGTTTGTTTTTTGCTTTGATTTTAGTTGTTTTGGGGTATTTGTTTCCTCTCTTGGTTGGAACTGGCGCAGTTCCGGTCAACCGTGAGGCATGGAGCGATGGATATTACTCCGATATCGCTATGATCATCGGAGGTGTTTGGTTGAGATGGTGGCTTCAAGCGGCCGCCGCAGTATCGAACATGGGATTGTTTGTTGCTGAAATGAGTAGTGACTCTTTTATGCTTTTGGGAATGGCAGAGAGAGGAATGTTGCCTAAGTTCTTTACCAAAAGATCGCGCTATGGAACGCCGATTATAGGTATTCTTTTCTCTGCCTCTGGTGTGATTTTATTGTCATGGCTTAGTTTTGAAGAAATTGTGGATGCAGAGAATTTCTTGTACTGTTTTGGAATGATTCTTGAGTTTATTGCATTCATATTGTTGAAGATTAAAAAACCAAATGCACCAAGGCCTTATAAAGTACCAGGAGGGAAATTTGGAGCTATTGGTATGTGTATTCCTCCTACAATATTGATTTGTTTTGTATTGTATTTTTCATCCATTAAAGTAATGGTTATAAGCTTCATTGCTATGGTGATTGGTCTTGTGATGCAACCTTGTCTCAAATATGTGGAGAAAAAGAAATGGGTTAAGTTCTCTGTTAGTCCTGACCTACCTGATTTAGATAATGGGGAGGGAACTCAATCTTTAGTGCAATAAATTTATACTGTTTCTGTTTGTTTTGACCCTTGGTAGAGAATAACCCTTATTAGTAATATTTATAAAATTTATGTCATGAATAATTTAATAAGTTTTGACTGTGGAATGGTTTATAATGTGTGAGTTCAATTGCATTTGGCCATCACATCTTTAGAAATTAGGGCTTATCACTACGTGTGCTTGTTTTGCATTTGACCAATATACTGATATAATAGGGTAATGGTTATTACTATTGGATATTTTTTTTTCAACTCTTTATTATTTATTATTAGGTAATGGTATTTTAATAATTTAAATTTTGATTGGGAGGTAAGTAAAGTCCGACTAAAAATTATTTCAGTCAATATTTGAATTCAGGTACATTCGAACGACTCGTCCTTATCTAAAACTCATTAATTATTTAAATTCAACATCTTGATTTTTCACTATTAGATCTATTTTAATGTTATAAATCGTATTCAGACATTAAAATATAACTGAACATTTTGAATTTAAAAAAGATAAATTATATAAAATTTTGATTTCACTAATTATTACTACACATTCAACACTTTCAAATGTATGTGAACTTGAGAAAACCAAATATAATGATTTCTTAAAAACTCTAACTTTCAATAAAAAAATTCTAGTTAAAACCAATACTCTATGTTATTCTTAAGAATTTTAAACTTGGACAAACACTAATAAACAATCATTGTGTAGTGAAATGAAATTGTAAATGTGTCTCACATGTGAGTTTATTCTTAAGAGTTTGTTAAAAATGTGAATAGGTATGACCGATTAACAGGGACTTAAAGTCTTGTCTACGCCAGGACCATATTTAGCTTTTCTTTTAAACACACAAGGTTAAGACTTCAAAAAAAAATTTATTTAATTGAAAAATATTAAGATATATGTCACATAACAAGTCTATTAGACCTTCATATTTAAGTAAATATAAATAATATATTTGTTACTATTATAATTATTACATTAAATTTCGTTCTTTTATTAGATATTCAACTTTGAGTAATTTATGCATACTAACTTTTTTTTAATTTTTGAAATATTTAAATGTATTATTATAAAATAGAATTGAAGTAGGATAGGTATAAAGTCTTATTCTTTAAAATGTCATTAAAATATCAAAGTAAAACTTAATTTCATTGACATATTAACTCGTTAATCTATTTAAAGATGTGTTTGATTACTTATTCAACAATGTTAAAATAAAATACACTTTTAAGTAGATTAACAAATCATATCAAACTTCTATTAAGGTCAAACTCGTGTTTGAAAAGTAAGCATATGACAGACTACAAATTCGACTTAAACCTTGAACTTTTTGATAGGTCAAGTTCAAGCCTAGCAAAGTCTAACTCGGTCTAGCCTATTTCTGTATCTAGAGTTTGATAATGTAACCTCAAGGGATAGAATTCAAATTTCTTATAGTTGATAGTAGTTAAATTAATTAATTTGCTTGCTAAAGATACAGTTCCATTAATGCTTAAAATATTTTAAAATTATTAGTTTAAATATTTTTATTAATTTAAAATTTATTAATCTAATATATTTTTTTATTTATTTAGCTAGATTATCTATTTTACATTATAATAAATAAATTATTTAAAATTATAATAAATAAATTATTTAATAATCTAATATGTCTTTATTTATTTAGCTAGTTTATTTATTTTAAGTTATAATAATTAAATTATTTGCTTTAAAATATTATTTATTAAATTATTTTAAATTTTATAAATTATTTAGTTAAATAGTTGCAATTGTTAAATATTTAAATTTATTTATTTTAAATTATAATAAATAAAATATAAAGGGTAAAAAAATAATTAAGTGGCAATAATAAGGTAATATTGGTAAAAAAAAAAAAGCTACTTGAAGTAAGCTTATAAAAAATTGTTATAAGCTCATAAATGATTGTTCCCAAACAGATTTTATAGTTTATAAGCTAAAACTAGTTTCTATGTCTTTCCAAAGAGAGCCTTAATCCCTACCTTTTGCTACATACAGCTCCCACGATTTAAAACCCTGATTTTCAACGGTTTTAGCATTCGATATCGTTTTCGAACTTGAAAGTTTAGACCGAGTGACCGTCTAAAAACTCTCGGTAATGATTCCTTTACTACTAGCAATTATGCTAAGAAATTTCTTTTTCAATTGTGGGTTCTTAACTACTCCAAAGAGTATTGTTAAGTCATGTGATCAGAATTTTGAGAACATAAAATCTAGGTATGAATTAAGAAAAAGCAAAGTGTGGAAAATTGTGAGTAAAAATAATTTTTTGATTGATTGAACTGTGTCTAAAATGATAATTATAATGTATTTATAAATTGTGAAGGTGCTGAAACACACAAGAAATGAGGTGTTTGAATTGTGTTTTGCCATTTTTGAAAATTAGTTTAATTTCTTAAACAAAACATTTGTTCTTTATGAAATCATTCAACTTATAAAACATGTTTAGTGAAAATAAAGTTCAAACATAAAGAATTATATTAGAATAACAGAGAGAGAGAGAACCGACACAATGATTTTTATACTAGTTCACAACATATTGTTGATACATCTAGTACTCCTATTATCGGGGGATTTTTTTCCTCAGTACAATCCAAACCTTAATCCACTATTTTAAATAATAGTATACAAGTATTATTTACTATACCTCTTCAGGCTTTGAACATTCTTCTTCAGCCTTTTCAGGTTGTCACAATTGGAACCCTTCTCAACTTTCTAGCCGACTTCCATTGAGGTTCATGAGTATTGTTATACCTTTTAAGTACTTTTATATGGATGAAAGAGTTGTTGCCACTATCAGATTGATTTTCATCAGTTCCAGTTTGTGTCTGAATTGACACAATGTTTATTTTGAAAATTTTAACTCTCATTGAGAAAATATTATATTTGAAATCCTATATCAATTCAAGTGTATCAAATAACTTGATGTATTTACATCAATTCTAATAACTTTCTACTTAGAGGATTTTTCATTAAGTTTTTTCTTATGATTTGTTCTAGGCTTTTATATAAATTATTCTTAACACATTGCATTTTTCATTCTCTCAACTATCTGTTTTATATTGATCAATTTCTACTTATATATAGAGAGATGTACTCGTTGAGAATGCTATCATTGGAGATATTGAATCGGCATTTAAGGCAAATCAGCCTTTAAGACATACCAATATATATCTTCATAATTAATTCAATGTATCTTCTATTCTATGTTGAAAGGTGAAGATTGTAATTGATCAAGGCGTGATCAAGAGAAAAGGTGTGAAGAAACACATTATGGTTCTGAAGCATACAGTGAAAATCTCATGTTGTGAGAACTAGACTAGCCCGAGTTAAGTGAACCAGTATACTTCATTGATTCAAAAAAATTATCTAAATCTTCAACCTTAGTTCACAACAAGAATTTATTGATCAAATTAGGTGGTCACAAACCTTTGTGGCGGCCAAAACTACCACAAAATATGAAATATTCGTTGTCATTTATGAGGGCAAATGCCACCACAAAACTACCATAATGTGAAGAAACACATTATGGTTCTGAAGCATACAGTGAAAATCTCATGTTGTGAGAACTAGACTAGCCCGAGTTAAGTGAACCAATATACTTCATTGATTCAAAAAAATTATCTAAATCTTCAACCTTAGTTCACAACAAGAATTTATTGATCAAATTAGGTGGTCACAAACCTTTGTGGCGGCCAAAACTACCACAAAATATGAAATATTTGTTGTCATTTATGAGGGCAAATGCCACCACAAAGTCCTCCTTTTGTGAGAGCTTAGGCCGCCACAAAGGTAAAATTGATATTTAAAATTAGGCTTTTGTGGGGTCTAAGCCGCCACAAAATTTTTACGTTATTAAAAAATTAATTTTATTAAATTCAAAATTAATATTAAAAAATGATATTATATATAATAAATTAATATTAATATAAATTTAAAATATAATATTATAATTTAATTAAAATTTAAATTAAATTTAAAATACAATATTTAAATTTAAATTAAATATATTATATATAATAAACTAATATCAAAATAAATTAAAATTTAAAATATAATATTATAATTTAATTAAAATTTAAATTAAATTTAAAATATAATATTTAAATTAAATTTAAAAATTAAAATAACTATTATATATAAAAATATAATAATAATATTAATTAAAGTAATTACTACCAAACCAAATAAAACATTCTAAAACTAATAAATCATGTCTTACAATCAAAAATTAAACACACCATGAATAATTAAATAGGACAAGATTTAATGTGTTCATACAAACCAAAAATAAAATTATGAAATTATTCCAATACATCAATTATCGTAATAATTCCTTTGATCATCTCCACTCCATCCATCATTATTTGCTAGAATGGTACCCGACGACAGAAGTCCCTCAAAAGTATTACTAATTTGTGTTGGATGAGACATCATGGTTTGAAATTGTATTTCATCTTCAATTAAACCACCACTAGTCGAAGGAGGAGCCATAGCTTGTTGAAGTTGATTTAAATCTGGTCTGATCAAGCCAGCTGTTGGCATAGTTGGTCGGTATGGAGTTTGATCTGATTGAGATTGAGGATGTTGAACACATTAAATCTTGTTGCTGGAAGGCAGAGTTCGGAGGATCCTGGTGTTGTTGTTGGAAATTTGGAGGCGGTTGCTGTTATTGGGAGTATTGAGAGTAATTTTGTTGCTGCTGGAATAGTGGTTGTTGATGCAAGTACTGAGGCCGAGGTGGGAACTGCTGATGAAACATACGAGGAAATGAAAATTGTTGTTGTTGAAGCTTGGAGTAATAATTTTTGTAGAGAGAAGGTGGAGAGAAAATTTAGAAAGAAGGTTTAGAGAGAAGGTAGAAGTGAAAAATGATAAGAGGAGTAGAGTGATATTTATAGAAAATGGTTGATCATTTGTGGCGGCCAAAGCAGCCACAAAATCCAACGGTACAATGAAAATTTGTGGCAGCCTTTGCAGCCACATAGTGCAATAGATCAATGCTTTTTTGGCGGCATGAGCGATCACAAACGGCTTGCCTTTGTGGCGGCCATTACCATCACAAAGGGTTGATTTTGTGGCTGTAAAAGCTCTCACAAAGGACTTAAATTTTAGCTGGATTTTGTGGCGGCCTAAGCCCTCACATAATAACAACGTTGTGATTTTGTGAGGGCTTAGGCAGCCACAAAATCCAGCTAAATTTTAAGTCTTTTGTGAGAGCTTTTTCAGCCACAAATAAAGACCAATTTGAATTTTTGTATTTGTGAGGGCTTTTTCGGTCACTAATTTGTTAGGGCTTTTTTCGGCCACAAAATATTTGTAAAGTTGGCCACAAATGAAGGGATTTCTTGTAGTGGTTATATGAACAATGCGAAATTAATGTGATCAAGTGTAGTATTTGGCTACAACTACACATTATTTTTAATATGTTTAGTCTTTTCCTTTGACTTTAACTTCTCAAAAAATAAATCTTTTTTTATCTAAGATTTTAATTGAGAATTGACATTAAATTCTAATATCTTGTTCTTATATTCTCTCTTTTTGAAGTATTGTTTAATTAACATGCACGTTAAATAATTTAGTCAACATGAAGGCTCAACAAATATGTATTTGATGGATAATAATGGAATGAATGATTGGAGGGTTGGTTCTAAGTTATGAAAGTTTGGATTGCCCTAGCTTTGACTCTAACGAGCAGTTTTCATATTTAGTGGAAAGTGAAATTGCCCCAATTTATGCTCATAAGGTACGAAAGAAGAAGAAAATTGTTTCTCCAATCACATAATGATGATGAAATGATATTAAAATAGAATTAGTTATTGCGTGTGACCATTTTTTGAACTTGAGAAGTTGAGAAATTTGTTTGCCCTAAGAAGATATGACGAGAGAGCGTAGAGACGAAACAAAGTATTATGCAATTGTCTTTATTTGAATTTTGTGGAGACATGAGACACATGACTTAAATGAGAGATAAAGGAATTGATCTATGTTGGATATACACATAATATATGAATGAAGTGAAAAGTGTATGAAAAACCATGTTTACGACTTTGGGGATGCACAATGTTCGAAGGGGACAAAAACTATGTTGCTATAGTTTTAGAATCACACTTGAAGTGACTTCAGAAAATCGAATAATAAATTATATAAAAAAAATCACTCTATTATTGGTCATCAAAGTTGGCCCCACTATAAGAAGTATTATGGGGTCGTGGGAAAAGACTAAAGGAAGTGAGAATTGTACGATTTAATTTTTGGAGAAATATAAAACATGTGAACTGATGTAGAATGAATGCTTTGGAGTGGAGGTCACGTATGTTCTCAATATTAGTCTATTACTAAATGAATTTCAAAAGCCATGGCAAACTAAAAGTCTCGGTGTATTCAAGGTCACTATTTTTGTCTAATTGTTCTTAATCATTTTAAGAAGGTTCATGAACACAAGTCTTATGAAGATTTTTTCTTTGATTTTTTTCTTTCTTTTTTATTTTTTAGCAAGCAAATATACAAATGTGTATTTTTTTTAATCTTATCCAAAGATTATAATATTAAGAAATTGAGCAATCAGTTATTGATCAGAATGGACTAATTTAGGTTTTCAATATGGTTAATGGCTATAGGGATTACGAAAGAAATGATATATAAAGCTCAAATAATAATCATATAAATTTTAATTAAGACCAATGATCTTTTTTTTCTTTTGATACCATGAGTTATGAATAAGCAATGAAAATATTGCACTTTGTCTTGGGTGAAATATGGCTAAACTTCATTTCAAATCATAATTGCTTATTTTTAACAATCATAATTTGAGTTCAAAACTAAAAAATTATATTTGCTTTATTTTTTTATTTTTTTTCTTTTGTTTTGTGCCCTAACTTTTGCTTCGATTGCCCTTACGAGTTTTCAACCTAACATGCTTAGTTTATTTCTTTTTTATTGTTTATTCAATATAACTCAAAGTGAATCTTCAAATGATCGGTCAAAGATCGACAATTATCCCCAATGAGACTTTCAAAGTGTTTTTTTTTTTACTTTATGACTAAGACTCATAAAAATGGATATTTCAAAGTCTTATTGTGAAACCATGTTTCTTGAAGTGGTTGAGGAAAGGTTAATGATGGATAAATAATGAGGAAATATGCACAAATAAGGAAAATGACTAAATCAAGAAATGTAGACTAAATTTCGTGCATGTTGCTTAAATGAATGTTTCAAATAAATCTAATATTTGTTTTTTTTTTAGTATAGGCAAAAATAAACCTATAGTCCTTTAAGTTTAACTCAATCCCCACTTATGTCATTTAAGTTTATTTTATCGTAATTTATTCTTTTAAGTTACTTCTTGCTCTCATCGTCAGTCCTTTATCACAATCTCAAAAATAATTAGTTCAACTGAAAGCTTCTGATCATTAGAAACTCTACCAAATGTTGCACCAATGTATCCCTCATTCTAACCATTCATAAAATGTTCATCAAATCCTACTAGTTGTCTATATTTCTTGATTTTCTCTATAAAAGTTTAAACATGTGTATAGCCTTAAAAATAAGGTTATAAATGTCTCTTCAACTAGGCAATGTTTTTAACTTCTTTCACGTGCAAAATAGCTTGAACATTCAACTCGTTGTGACATTTTGATTAGATTTTCACATTTCATGGCATTACTTTGAAAATATTTTCAAACTTAAAGGACCACATGCGTAATTTAATATCTTAAAGGCTAATGGTGCAAACCGAATATAATGTAAATGATCGAATCTATAAAAAATAAACTTAAGAAACCTAAACAAAATTTGAGCTACACATTAAGAGCTAAAGGTGTATTTGCCTTTAATATGTTATTATGTCAATCACCTAATCTAACAAATTTGACTGTCGAGTAATCTCCACAAATTGTCGACATTATGGTTGATGTGTTTGGACTCATTGTAGATTCCATATCTCAAATTTGCCACTAACTTTCAACAAGTTGGTGACTAAATAGACTCAAGCTTTCCAATCAAAAACAAACAATTTTCAAAGCAAATAATGATTTTCTATTAAGTTATTGGACTTCTAACCAATCTCATGGGTGGTAATAAAGACTTTCTCACCAAATGCCTCTAGAGCCAAGTATTCTTTAGATTGCAATCGCGCATAGGAAGAGAACTTCTACATGAGGGAGTTCATAAAACAATCACACTCTAGATGAGGTTCTTGCGATATGCAAATCAAAAGTATATTCGAAATGACTATCACTACCTACCTTGGTATAAGGTCTCACTTATAAATGTGTGCAAAATTGTATGTGATGGAAGAAATAAATTTAAAGTCATCCATATTGAAGCCATGGATACTCGCAATAATAACAAATATATTTTTAAATGAAATAGATAGAAATGCAAAAAAGAAAATGAGGGGAAAATAAAATAAAATTAATAATTTTGTAGATTTAACTATTTTAGACACAACTCTCTAAATATTTCCAGTGGAGTCACCAGTTGTTGCAATCGAAAATTCATCTTTTGAATCAAATTTGAATTTAGGGGTCAATTACGCAAAACGAATGTATTATTATCATCCAATAGAAAACCCAAAGGTTGCGCATTTCTAGGTAAAAAAATATTTGTTGGGTGGTAAATTTTACTGTTCTTAAAAAAAATTATGAATTAGTGTTTTTTAAATGCATAGTAAATGAATCAATAGAGAATTTGACACAATCATTACTAATATATTTGGGATTTATATTTTATTATTTAAAAATATCGTGGTGGTCTAACTAAAAATGAATTTAACATGTTTATCGACTTTAGAATTTTCAGAATAATCAAACAAAAAGTAGATTATATGTAGTTGCTATTATTTTTTAAGCAATTTGAAATATAGTTTTGAGCACAAAATGTGCCTAGAATAAGAATGTACAAATACAAAATATAAAACAAACACTGATGGATACTAAACACAAACATAACCTAGATAATAAAATAGTGTACTTAACATCGATAACTATTTAATCAAAACACAAGAGAAACTAGATCAATCATCGAATCGGATTTGACCATTATTGATTGAAATCATAAATGTTACATTGATTTAACTTGTGTTGCTGCCTCAAGAATGTTACACTCTTCACCTCTGAGAAATTATATGATTCCTCTATTTTCAATTAGCCCAAATGCATGCTAGCCAACTCATATTAAAATAATGACGCATTTTTCTGCCAAGCATGTATAACCCACTAAATTGTTGTGTGTGGGTTAACGCTTCATTAGAAATGGGGTCTTGAATGTTTAACCAAGTAAGAATATTTTTCCAAACTAGTTTAAAAGCGGGACAGTCAAAAAACCGATGTTCAACAGTTTCTTGAATTGTACAACCTCCGACACATAGACTATTAGAGTTATAAAAAATATATCTCCTCATTACATTGTCTTTCTTAGGAAATCAATTTTGCATCAACCTCCAAGCTAAATACGATAGCCTTAATGGCACCATTTTGTTCCAATTAAAATCGCCACAAGGAGAGTACTCTGCACTAGAATTCCACATCAAGACAAGATAAATAATTTTCACATAATACACACCATTAATAGAACTTTTCCACTGCTACGAATCGTCGATTACGATTCAATCCCCACCCTTTACCCCCAACTTCCCACCCCAACCTAAACATATTTGCCATCGTAATGTATTTATTTTGCCCCAAATAAAAAAGCTGCTTGAACCAATTTCGTAATGGTCCACCTTCCAACCACATATTAATCCAAAACAAAGTAGTAACCCCATTACCTACTTTTTGACTAAATTGTCAATAAACCATGGTCCTTACTCATTTACCTCACACTTCTAAACTTCTAATATCCTTCATCCACAACGAATCTCGACAAGATTCCTTTCTCACTACCCTGTTAACATAACCATACTAACAAAAAATAACCTTAAATCACAACCGAAACATGTCAGTTTTCATCCTTCAGCACCAAACCTTCAACACCATTTTCCTAAAAGTGTCATATTGAATACGAAAATTTCGCACACCAAGCCCACCTTGATCACGCTCACAACAAACCATATCTCATTTAACCCAATGGACATACGCTCACGACAAAAATATTTAAAAAAAGGGATTCAAATTTACAAATAGTATATTTCGGAGCTTTGAAGAAAGAAAGAAAGTAAACCGGTAATGCATGCATAAATTTTATGAGAACAAGGCTGCCACCCATAAACAAATTGGGATTCCTCCAACCAAATAATCTTATTTGAATCTTTTTAATCACATAATTCTAAGAGGGTAACTTTCTCGTATTTTCACCAATAAGTAACCAAATGTATTTGAACGGAACCTTCCTAACTTTGTAATTTAATAAAGTCAACTCCTTCCACTAGCCATGACTTTTGACATTCACACCAACCAAAATACCTTTATGAAAGTTAACCTTCATACCTAAAGCTAACTAAAACAGGAATAGGTTAGCTTCAATCGCTCTTAGAATAGACCAATTATTCTTGCTCATGATAAAAGTATTATATGTGAACTGTAAATGAGAGACTCAAATATGAGCCATCACCCACACTGTAACCAAGGAACAACCCAACTTCCACTGAAGATCTTTATAAGGAACTTAAGCCTTCAGCAGCCAACAAAAACAAAAATGGATAAAGTGGATACCCCTGCCTAAGACCCTGTTGTAAAGAAAACTCCATTTTACAACAAAATTCATAGAAGTCAACACCATATCTAAGTAATCATTCCATATAATCATAAGCCTTCTCAAAATCAACATTGAACAAGATTAACTCTCGTTTTCTCTTCACGCTTCGTCCAAAACTTCATTAGCCACCAAAGTGCCATCTAAAATTTGTATGCCTTGACAAAGTAGATTGATTTTTTGAAATGACATTCCAAATTATACTTTTCAATCTATTAACTAGATCCTTAGCTAAAACTTTATACATACATCCAACGAGAGATATTGGGTTGAAATCATTGTATTGTTGAGAATTTTCCTTCTTTAGAATAAGAACAATAAAAGTACCATTAGACCCTTTCACCAACTTACTATTCATATGAAACTCCCATATAAAACTCATGGTATCACACTTAATTTCATCCCAAAATTCTTTCCAAAAACCAAAGTTTACACCATTAGGACCAAGACTTTTGAAACTATAACAATCCCACACAGTTGCCTTAACTAAGAACCTTCTTCATCACTAACATGTTGAAATTGAAAATTATCTACTTGATTCTACCTCGCTCAAACTTGATTGGAAATTATGATTTTGGAAATAACAAAAAATAGATTCTCTCACCCATGCCACGCCTTCTACTCGAGTCCTTCCAGAGTTAATATGAAAGTATTTAGAATTAGCATCGCCCTCCTTTAGCCACCTCACCCTTTGATTCCTGCCACTGAATACTACAATAAGATCTAGAAAGATATAATAATTGTACTGATAAAAGTCAACTCTTCAATGTCTAGGCATCATCTGAACTGTCAGATTCACCATTTACATCCAAATGATTAATACTATCCTAAGAAGATCTCTATTGGTCCTCCAATTTGTTGTCAAGATTTTTACGCCACTTCATAAAAAACGATTTGATTCCTTTCAATTTTTTCCTTCAAAACAAAGCATCCTCATGCAACAAATGACATACTCTTCCAATGATTATGAACATGCTCATGAAAAACTGAGAAGTTTTTCGAACATTTCAGCATTTGAAACGGTTTATATCCCGAATCCTCCATCTCATCAAACAACATAATAGGACAATGATCCAACAAACCTTTCTCCAACACCCATTGAAATACAACACTCCAAACTTCATAGAAACTTTCAAATAAAAGAAAACAATCGAATCTACTCATATAAGCCCCATCCAACCTAGACCATGTAAATATTCTTCCAGTTAAAGGTAATCCCACCAAAATATTATCATCAATGAAATTGTTGAAGATGTTAATCTCCTCATCTCTCGAAATACCATCCAATCCCTTACATTCTTTCATACCACGAATAGAATTAAAGTCCCCACAAAAACCCAACAAGCATCCAACTGTAACTCAAATTTGTGAGTCAAAAGTAGCCATCACTCTAACTTTCATTGCTCACAAGGAGCATAAACATTAACCACATTCACTTGCAACCCCAGATAACTTCCACAACTGTTTTGACACAAGAGCATGTAATAACATAACAGATGAAAACATCTCTACACAATTAAGAACCCATAGAGTACGTGAGCCACCAAAACGGCCAATTGAGAGTTTAAAAGAAAAGCACACATAAGAAGACCTCCTCAAACATTCACACAACCTCTTATCAATCAACTCCAATTTAGTCTCTTGAATACATAAAACTTAAAGTCTCTTTTTTATAATCAAATCTCTAATTCTTTTTTTTTTTTCGCCACACCTCCCAAATCTTTAATAATATAACTTATTATATTCATTATGCCCCTTCTGCCCCTACAACCAATGCGCTACCCTTTCTACCTCTACAACTAGAGTTGTCAATTTGATAAGCCTCCTAATTATTGGCCTCAACCCACATGTTGGAGGAGCAAAAAAAATTTATAATTTAAAAACCTCTTAAAATTTTATGGGCTTAGTGGACCTATAGGCTCACGTTTCCAAAAAAAAATGATTTTTTTTTTTAATTTTTTTTTGAGAAATAAATTTTTTCGAGAAAAAAAAATTGATTTTTTTTGAAAACTTTTTATTTTTTTTTCTTACAAAATTTTTTGAGAAAAAAAAGATAATTTTAAAAAAATTTTCAAAAAAAAATCTTAAAATTATCAAAATATTGGGAGCCTATAAACCCCTTGAGTCCCTTTTCTTAAGCCTCCTAAATAATGGGTCTAGATTTTAAAAAAATTATTTTGATAAGAACCTAACATTAAGGTTTAATAAAAAAAACATTAAAAAACCTAATAGTTAGAGACTTTTTTGAAAACTCTATCTACCATCAATGTGCTACCTTCCCCAAATATCCTCCGCCACCACGTCAATTTTTCATTCAAAATAGTCCAATGCTTCCAATCCCCACAAATCAAGGGTCCTCTAAAATCACAATAACATGAACTTTCTTGGATTTGATTTTCAAGTTGGAAAGTATTCTAAACTCGCTTCTTTTTTCTCACTATAGATGTCAGCTTCTCTTTTCGCTCTTTAATAGGTAATCTCTCTAACCTCTTCATCTTTGGAAATTCCCCTTTTCTCATTTTCAAAGTTGGCGTAGCGGTAAGAGGTTGAAACTTTTTAATATCCAACCAAAGGAGTGGATACCAACTCAAAAGACTTACAATCGGCCTCTAAAACTTACTAAAAATTCAACTAGCCAACCCCACACGCTCTTCATCAACGACTTGACCCTTTTCCAAATTCATCTCATTGACCACACAAACATGGTCCACGTCATGCCCAGAAATTAAATTTGAAAAAGGACGGTACAAGTTACAGCACAATAAACCCCCAGAATTACTAACTAAAGTATAATTCAGACATATCAATACTAAATACAATATAGCCTTAGAGAAGTTTCTGTCACAGCTTGGTTCCAAATGAGAGAGTCTCACTTGCCAATAGAGCAGTAAATAAAGTCTAAGGGCCAAAGTTCTCTTAAAAAATTTACTAAAGTCTCTAATATTAGACTCTTTTATTGAAATAACTTTTTTAAAGTTCAGTTCCATTATTTTTTATTTTTGAGAACATAAATGAGTAATTTATAGGTTTAACATTTTATTAATTGAGATTTTTTTTAAAAAAATTATTTATTTTTTCTCATAAAATTATCAAATTTCTCAATATAATTTTAAATTATTTTTTTGTGAAAAAAAATTAATTGTAAATTATAATTTAACGAAATTTTTAATCAGAAAATTTTGAGAAAAAAAATAAAACAAAATAGTCAAAATATCAAAGTGATGAATTTTGTGAGTTTTTTAATTTTAAAGACTTCAGTTTTTAAAACATTTTTAACTATGAAATTTTTTATCCCTCAATTATGTAAACTAACACTAATAATTAGTAAACGTGTAAAATTCACACTTATAGGTATATATAATATTTCAATGTTTGAGAATATTTCGACACCTTCACGAAGAGTTTAGCTCTCCTTTACTTTTAAATTTTTCATAATTACTAGTAATAAATATGTGTGGCTATACGAGTGACACGGTGTTGATATTTTATATGTGTCTAGTCCAGACTTCAAATAAAAAAATTTATATTATAATTTAATCACAAATATTTATTATATTTTTTATATTTATCAATAATAAATATTTATTTTAGATTTTTGTATATATATATATTACTAAGAAAAATATATCGTGTTTTTTATATATCAATTATAAATATTTATTCTATATTTTTATTATTTATTAATAACAAATATATATTCTGTATTTAATACATATAGCTAAAGTTTTTTGTTTACAAGAGCAGACTTGTGGAAATGTTAGAGAAAAAATAGATGGAAGTAGTGTGAATACTTACTAACATCATCATGAACAGTAACATTTATGATTACCGCTAATTTTTTATTATTTTTGTGGTTGTAAATGTAAAGTGCATTGACTGGTGATTTTTGCACCTTTCGCGCGTAGGTTTTATTTTTTATTTTATTTTATTTTATTTTATTTTTTTTATAGTTTTTGCAGGTTTCTTTATTAACACGTGTTTAACGAATTTTCCTTTGATTTTGACCCAATGATAAATTTGTAGAGGATAGACGTATAATTTTTTGTAGTTGTTACCTTCCTTATATTTATAGTAGATAAATTTCTAACATTTGTACTTTTACAATTATAATAGTTTTTTTCTATTTTTTATTTTTTTATGTGTAAAACAAAACAGTTTTTCTTATTTTTAAGAAGGATTACAATAGTTTTCAACGGTTAAACTTATATTTGGAACTTTGGTAACCTCGGAGACCCTTAGGGTCCTTTTATTGACAGATGTTAGTGTAATTATTATATAAGCTTAATAGTCATTTTAATTTTTTTATTTTTATTAATTTATAAAATTAGTTATTTATTTTAAAATTTAATATTTTTTTATTTTTTTTTTGTGTTCTTGTAACTAAAAAATAATGATGTGACTTATTTAAAAAAATGATAATATGATATATTTTAAATTTTATGACATATGATATGATGATATAAAATGACTAACACCGTGAGATTGCAATAAAATCTTCTAAAAACATCAATATCATTTTTTGAAATTATTTATTTTTGTAATTTAATTAATGATATATGAATAGTTAATATATTTAGAGAGTTTTATATCATGACATAATATATCATCATTTAAAATATGTCACATTTATTGAGACGAAATCTCAAATTAATATTTTGGTGTAAACAAATAAAGGTTAATTAAGACTCTAATTATGATTCTAAATGATGTATTAATTTAACATGTGTTTTTGAGTGTACTAATCCAAGATAGACACTAAGCAATGCAGAAAAAATCACTTTAACAAAAAAACAAAAAATGAACATAATAGAACCAAAAACGTTTTTGACAATATTTGGAAAAACCAAGAACGCTCTCCATGTTTTTCATTTTATATTAATAAAAGGAAAGCTCATGCAAATTTATAATGGATTTCCAATACATCTACAAGGAATATAGAGCTCTCACATCAACAAAAGAAACACTCCAAAGGATCAAAGGTTAAAAGGCATGACTCAATGCTAAAGTAACAAATGATTATTCTCCGGCATGTTAATATCAATCTCAAGAATGTTAACATCATTCTCCTACATGTTAACATCATTCTCCAACATGTTACAATTAATCTCCAGCATGCGGACATCATTCTCCATCATGTTAACATCAGTCTCCAGAATGTTAACATCATTCTCAAGCATGTTACAATTAATCTTCAACTTGCTAACATCATTCTCCATCCTATTTTGCACGAATCAAAGATAATATTGATCTAAATACATTAAGCACATCTCTAAGATGTATGTGCACATAAATATAGGATCATTACAATCAAAAATAAGAAGCTACATATTAGACACTATTATCAGATAAGCAAAAAATGAAGAATGTTCAAGTCGAGAACTTTCATGGTTCAAAAAGTCTGGTCTTTAGTCAAATATGACACATAACAATGGAACGTATTTCCAACGGTCAAAGTAGTTATCATCAACCTCCTTGAAGCCTATAAAAAGAACCCCAAACTCAAGGAAAATTCAGAATTTCAAGTGCTAATAAAATTCATCACTTACATACTTGAAAGCTTCTCAATCGCAAACAAAAGATTCAATTATGTTTTCTTCTTCAAATACCAAAATCGTTCTACTGAATTCTTTTATCAAGAATCTATTTTCCTAACGAGTTGAGCATACTCATATTCTATCAATATCTTTAAATCGTTATTAAGTAAACTCAAGACTATAAGTGTTGTTTATAGTTTGAGTAGTTTGTAGAAAATATTTTTTTGGTTAAAAGGTGAATTATAAAATCCTCTCTAAAGATTGATAGGTGACCTTGTTAAATTCCTTTATGGGTGGAAAGGAGTTGTTGTAACAGATCATGGTTGATCTCAACAAAACAGTGTAAAACCAAGAACGTTCTCCATTTGAATGCTTAGTGAAAAATCTCACAGTCATGAGGACTAGACGTATCCCGAGTTGGGTGAACTAGGATATATCATTGTGTGATATCTCTTCCCTTATCTCTATTTTTTTCAATTTTAGTATTTCTTTGTGTTCAATTGCTGAGGCATTTATGTTTAGCTTGATTGAATTTTGTTTTTCATGACTAAACTTGATTTTAATGGATGCTTAATTCATTTGCCTTGGTTAATCCTTTCCTAGATACATTTCCAGTAGCGAATACATGAATTTCATTTAAGCTTTTAAGTGGAATTCTAAATCAAGAACTAAATTAACATTGGATGTTCATTTGATATTAATGATATGTTAAACCCAAGAATTGTTGAATCCCTTGGATTGTTGTTATAAATCATTGTTTTCAATTCAATTTGTTTATGTTTATGTAGTTAGCTCCTTGAGTCTCGAAAAGGAATCGGGACCACTAGCACCAAGTAAGTGGTGGGGAGAACTCTGATATATTAATGTTGTTGTGGTGATTAAGTTTTGATGTGATTGTGTATTCATAATTGATAATATGTGCGTTATGAATTTTATTAAGGAAAATCTGTTTTGAGTATACTCTGTGATAAGTTTGAAAAATTGTTAATGTTAAATGAGTATTAAAAATGGAGAATATTTTAATAGCTGCATTTACTTAATAATTGTGGTGAAAAGAGCCAATGTATGCTCATGCATTTCATAGTACATGGTGACCGAGATGGGGCCATGGTGATAGTGGTGACCGTGATGGACTATAAGATGATGCCATGTGATTTCTTGGTTCGTCTTATCCTTGTGGGGATTTTTGCGTCGAGTAGGTCCATGATAGACTGCACATTTTTGTAAATCATGTTGACCCGTGATAGGTGGCAAATCGGTATATGATACTGGTCTGTGATAAGCGGTACATTTATGATTTACACTTTTTAGTAAATCATGTTGACCTGTGATATGTGACACCTAGGTAAATAGTATTGGTCTGTGATAGGCAGTACATTTATGATTTACACTTTTTAGTAAATCGTGCTGACCCGTGATATGTGGCACCTCAGTAAATAGTACCAGTTTGTGATAGGCGGTATATTCGCGATTTACACTTTTTAGTAAATCATGCTGACCCGTGATATGTGGCACCTCGTTAATTAGCATTGGTTTGTGATAGGCAGTATAATTATGATTTACGCCCCTTCGAGGAGGGTTTTGGTTGGAATTTCGGAATCATGTATTTTGGCATATACGCATTGCATTAGGGTGCTTGGCACGTGAGTCATGTTTGATATTGTGATGATTGTATATACATATTTGGTTGTTGTTTGTTATTGTTCCGTAATTGCTTTGAGGTGTGAATTTGAGTTGAATAAGTTTCGATGTAATTATGTGTTCATAATTGATGTTATGAATGTTTGATGTGTGATTGAGGTGTGAATTTGAGGAGATTAATTTGGTGTGACTTATGTGTTCATAATTGGTATTATGAATGTGTGAAGTGTTAATTGATTCAGAGCCATTTTAGAACTGAAAATCAATATTTTTCTTAGTTGTATTCGGCTACGACAGTGCTGTATTCGAATATGACAGTGTAGTTTTGTTAAAAACTTCATTTTCGACTTTGTTTATGCATTTTTGACATATGAAAACCCTTTCAAGGTGTATTCCAAAATGAAAGGTTATTTTGTACATTTAAAATTTAAATGCTAAGTGATATTTGTTAATTTCGATTGGTGACCGATTACAATTATTGTGGAATTTGGGCTTTTCCCTCATATGAGAACCAAGTTCATCCTACCGGTTAGTACCCTGGAGATAGAATGGTAGTTATACATACCTGACCGAAACTGTGTCAAGAGGATCTTGCGGGGCACGTGGAGATCACCCGGATTGTAATGTTTTCGTAGCATGATCAGATTAGATGGTTGTATAGGGGCTAGATGTCTTTCTTTTGTGGTTGTATTTATTTCAATTTGGAAGACTGTACCTATACCTTATATTTTCAGCTTGACTTTTATTTTGATGGGTCCATGTTCCACTTTTTGATGTGACGTGGGGAAAATCGAGATTCTTGGGGCAGTGCTTTTATGTAGGTGTCTGTCGAAAATATATCAAGGATATGAGTTATGTCTGATAGGTCTCAAAGCCCCGGTGTATTTTGTTGTTTAAATACTTTAGATTTTTGTTTCAAAATCTATTTCCGCTGCTTGTAAATATTGCTGACTTTTGTAGTTGTGTTATGATTTTAATATTTTATCCAAAAGTATTTCTTTCTTTATTTCTGAAATTTGATTTTTGTTTAAAAAAAATGGGTTGTTACATAGCCCGAGTTGGGTGAACTAGGATATATAATTGTGTGATATCTCTTCCTTTATCTCTAATTACTTGAAGTGCTTTTGATTATCAAGTTAAATAGATAAGCTAAATTGTTGATTTTAACTAACCAATAACATTCTCCGTTTTCAATTTCTAAAACCAATAACGTTCTTTGTTTTCTAGTTTCAAAACCAAGATCAATCTTGAGTTATTTTCTGAAGTTTTTAACAAGAAATTTTAAATAGGTGAATTTGCAATTCAAACCCCTTTCCTTATAAATTGACATTGCTACTTCAATTGACATCAGAGCACGGTCTCTAAAGATTAAACACCTAAACAGTACTAGAGAAAAGATCTAGAAGAAAAAATGTTAAAAGCAAAATACATTGTTGAATGAGTATCTTCAAATAGACCACCTTACTTTGATGGAACAAATTACTACTTATGGAAGAATAAGATGCAGTTGTTTCTGAAACCTCAAGATACAAGAACATGGTGCATCATTACAGATGGAGATTAAATACCACAAATCAACCAAAATGATTCAACTTCTGATGTAAAGAAAGAAGCGGACTGGACATATAAAGATAAAACTAATGTACTCTTAAATTCTAAAGCTCAATTATTCTTATAGTGTGCTTTGAGCAGGGAAGAAAGCGAAAAAGTTAATGAATGCACAACTGCTAAAGAAGTATAGGACACATTGCAAACTCATCACAAAGGAATAAGTCATGTTAAAGAAACAAGAATAGACATTGGCATAAGGAAGTTTGATCTATTCAAATTGCATGAAGGAGAAATTATTGATGAGATGTACTCAAGGTTCACAACTATAGTAAATGAGATGCGTTCTCTTGGAAAAGCATAGATAGTAAAAAACAAAATAAGAAAGATCATGAGATGTCTTCCAACCATATGAAGACCGATGGTGATAGCTATAAGCCAAGCCAAATTTTTTGAAGTGCTTACAATAGAAAAACTGAATGGAACTTTAAGAGCACATGAACTATTGTTACAAGAAGATAAACAAGCCAAGAAAGGCAAAACAATAGCTTTTTAAAGCATCCCAAGAAAGTGTACCAGTACTAACAGATGAAGAATCAGACAAAACTAGACAGGAAGATGTTGATGAGGAAATAGCCCTTCTTACTAGAAGAATTAAAAGAATGTTGAGAAGAAAGACCAAATCAAGAAAGGATTTCCAAAATAAATTAAAAAAAATCCCAAACTAGAAGTGGACAAGAGCTAAATCAGATGTTTTGGATGTAATAAATTAGGACATTATGAAGTTGAATGTCTCCTAAGTAAAAGACCACCAGAAAGGTTTCCCTTCAAGAAGAAATCAATGATGGCTACATGGGATGACTCAGATGAATCTAATCCAGAAAAGATGAAGCAGCCAACATATGTTTAATGGAAAATAAAAAAGAAGATGAGGTAACAAATTATGAACGTTGTCCTTTAAATGAACAAATGGAAAAAAAAAATTGAAACTTGCTAAATGATTCAAACTTTCTTGTTCAAAAGTGTAGTTCTTTAAAAGAAAAATTACACAAAGAAAAAGAAGAGAAAGCACAGGCTATGAATGATGAACTTAAAGAGATCATTCAAAATCTAAAAGAGTATCAGCTCAAAGATTTCAAAATTGAAAGTCAAGAAAATGACTTGTTAAATTTCATTAAAGCTACTGAAACCTTTCAAAAAAATCTTGGGATCTCAAGTAGGAATATTTAATAAAATTGGTCTTGGTTTTCATAAAACTCCAAAAACTAAAATGTTTGAAAACTTATTTGTTCTTGAAAGAAAATAGGATAAATGCAAAATTAAATGTTCATATTGTAGTAAGATTGGGCATCTGGAATTCGCATGTTATTTTAAGAAAATAGATGAAAACATTAAGAACAAAAGGATCTTTAGAAAAGAAGAACATTATGGAGCATAAACAAAATTTTCTCTGAACCTGGAAAAAAGAGAACATTCTCTAGCAAATGTAACAAAAGAATAATGTTCTAGAATTTTACCAAAACCAGTTAAAACTCTGTTTTCTAAACCTTTTCCAAGACAAACAACTAGGTGTTCCTAATGTTCCAAGATTGGCCATTCTTAATCAATATGCCATATTAAAAAGGAATCAAATTTTAAAACTGACCCTCAATGACCCAAGACCAAGTGGGTACCTAAAGATAATGTAATAAATTATGCAGGCTGGATTTCAGAGTGTCAAGAAAAAACCATGGTTCTTGGACAGTGGTTGATCAAGACATATGACAGGTGATAAAAATTGCTTCATGTCATTTGTCAAAAAATATGGAGGGTCTGTCACTTTTGGGAACAATAATCTAACTCAGAATAATGGTAAAGGAACAATTTGTAAGAAAATTTCTACTCAAATAATTGATTTTCAATATGTGGAAGGATTGAAATACAATCTCTTAAGCATAAGTCAACTATGTGACAATGACTTTGATGTTATTTTCAAACTCAACCTATGTGAAGTCATAAAAACAAATTACGGGGAAGTTTTTTCCTCTGGAACAAGAAAGAAAAATATGTATATTTTATATCTTGAGGAATTACCTAATGAATTTTGCTTCATGTCCATCAATAAAGATAAATGGATTTGGCATAAGCAAACATGTCACATTAGCATGAAAACAATTTCAAAATTAGAACTTGTTAGAGGATTGCAAACACTGGATTTTGATAAAGATAAAGTATGTGAAGCATATGCTAAAGGAAAACAAGTTAGAAAAAGATTTAATTTCCACAAATAGAATCCTTGAGCTACTTCACATAGATATTTTTGGTCCTATTAAAACAACAAGTTTAGGAGAAATGAAGTATGGTTTTGTTATTGTTGATGACTTCTCACAATATACTTGAGTGTTATTTTTAAAACAAAAGGATGATACCTTTGATGTCTTCAAAATCTTTTTTAAAAAGGTACCAAATGAAAAAAAAAAATTAGCATCCTTTCTATAAGAAGTGATCATGGAGGAGAATTCATAAATGCCTCTTTTACAACCTTCTTTGATGAACTTGGCATTTCTCATAATATATCTTGTGCATCTCATAAACTTATCAAACTTTTTCAAATGGATGTTAAAAGTGTATTCTTAAATGGTTTTTAAAAATGAGCAAGTTTATGTGCATCAAACTCCCAGTTTTAAAGATCAATCAAAATCAAATCATGTTTTTAAACTTACCAAAGCTCTATATGAATTAAAACAAGCACCAAGAGCTTGGTATGAAAGACTTAATTCTTTTTTAATCAAAACAGATTTTCTAGAGGAAATATTGATACTATATTGTTCAAGAAAACTGATAAAAATGATTTACTCGTTGTTCAAGTGTATGTTGATGATATTATCTTTGGCTCAACTAATGAGAAAATGTGTGATGCTTTTTCAAAACTCATGCAAAGTGAATTTGAAATGAGTATGATGGGAGAATTAAGGTATTTTCTTGGCTTGTAAATTAAGCAACATGAAGATGGAATTTTTATATGTCAAGAAAAATATATAAAAGATCTCTTAACAAAATGTAAAATGGATGAAGTCAAAATCATGACTACTCTCATGCATCCATCTTCTTCATTAGACAAAGATGAAAATGGAAAATCTATTTCTGAAAAAGAATATAGGGGTATGATAGGATCATTGCTTTATTTAATTGCCAGTAGACTTGACATTGTATTTGTAGTAGGATTATGTGCTAGATTTTAATCTGCATCTAAGGAATCTCATTTAACAACTGTAAAAAGGATTTTTCATCACACTATCAATTCTCCTCACCCATCAGTCACCGCACCTTCCCTTCAGAAACAACAAAACTGCAACTTCCTCATCACGATTTTTCATCTTCAATAAAATTGATTCTTCATCTTCCAAAACTGCAACTTCATCTTCTCAAAAACTCAAAAATGGCTCGAACATAAATGTCTTCCAGGAAAAGAGCTTGCCCTAAAACGCCCTCATCTCCACTATCTTCTCCATTTCTAAATTGTTCACCCTCACCACCACCTAGACCGACTCCTCCACATGAATCTTTTGAAAATACATTCTCGAACTAATTCTCATATTCTCCATATTCAAACCCTAAACATGATTCAAACCCTAATCCCATTTCTCTCAACCCATTATCAATTGTACTTCCTCATCTCTTATAAAGCCTCGCACCAAATCTATGTGAAGTTCCTCCACATCTTCGCAAATCTTTTTCTAAACCTACTAAAGTAAAGAGATGTCCCATGCGAGTCTCGACTGGAATCAGAACATCAGAGGCAAAACACACCAAACCCTTCAGGTTTGTCATCTCCGATAGTGAAGATTTTGAACCATCTACACCAAATTCAACAAAATCTTCCACCCCTCTCAAACTCTCTGAACCATCAACATCTTCACTTCCAATTGAACACTCTCATTCAACCCCCTCTTAATCAAAAAAGGAAGTCCATGATAGGACTTTTTCATCAACCAAAGCCTCGCAAACCTCTCCAACAAAACCCACCACAAAACAACAAAACCTAAAGCTCAAAACAAAAATTTCAAAATTTTCTTCGAAGAATGTTTCACACATGAAAAAACAATCATCTGCCAAAAACATTCCCAAAACTACACTTCCCTCCACCACTCACAAACGCAAATGTTATGTGCATAAGTTTGGTATCCCCTCCACTTTTCCACAAGAACATTCTCCATCACCCCCAAATCACCGCACCAGATCATTCTCCACAAAATCTTGACTAAACAACTGCTTAAGAACATTCTCCACTTACTGCTCAAGAATGTTTTCCACCCTGCACCCTTCCAACTGTCGCTCCAAACAATTATGGTGCGTCAAGAGCATCAAGATAAGAAGTATGTTTCTTTAAAGGATTGGATGACAACCCAGCTTGCTCCAAATTTAGGATTGATCATCCTCCACTTAATCCTTCTCCCTCTTTCCAAGTTGTTTTGGAACCATCTCGATCTTCTTCGTCTAAAGGATCTTCCCCCTCCCTTACTACTTAGGCTTTCATTATCTTTATTTCTCCTATTTCTTTTTGCGTTGACAAAAGGGAACAATTAGTTTAGATTTAATGTAATATGATATGTACTAAGAAGTCGTTTTGTAAATTGAACTTCAGTATATTTTATCTGCTTGAAACATATGGCTGAATTTTGTATATTCATCATTCTAAATGCATCAATGAAATTCTATTTTGGTTCAAAATCTGAAGCATATTCTAAGGGGGTGCTTTTAAGCTCCCTATGATTAAAATTAGAATCAAAATTAACATGTTTGTCATCATCAAAATGGGGGAGATTGTTGAGACAAAATCACAAATTAATGTTATGATGTAAACAAACAAAGGTTAATTAAGACTTTAATTATGATTCTAAATGATATGTTAATTTAATATGTGCTTTTGAGTTTAATAATCTGAAGGTAGGTACTAAGTAATGCAACATGTTACAATTAATCTCCAGTATGCTAACATCATTCTCTAGCTTGTTTTGCACAAATCAAAGACAATATTGATCTGAATGCAAAGATTTTTGTGAACATAAACAAATGATCATTATAGTTAAGAATGAGAAGCTACAGATCAGATATTATTATCACATAAGAAAAAAATGCGGAATGTTCAAGTAAAAAATATTCATGGTTCAAAAAGTCTAGTCTTTAGTCAAATCTGGCATATGATAGTTGGGCACATTTTCAACGGTCAAATTAGTTGTCATCAACCTCCTTGAAGCCTATAAAAGGAACCCCAAGCTCAAAGAAAAAATGAGAACTTCAAGTGCTAACTAAATCGTCACTTGCATACACTTAAATACTTGAAAGCTGCTTAATCGCAAACAAAAGATTCGATTATGTTTTCTTCTTCAAATATCAGAATCATTCTACTGAATTCTTTTATCAAGAATCTATTCTCAAACACAAGTTGAGCATACTCAGATTCTATCAATCTCTTGTCTAAACTCAAGACTATAAGTGTTGTTTATAGTTTGAGTGGTTTGTAGAAAACTTTTTTATGGTCAAAAGGTGAATTATTAAAATCTTCTTTAAAGATTGATAATTGACCTGGTTGAATCTCTTTTTGGGTGGAAAGGAATTGATGTAATAGATCAAGGTTGATCTAAACAAAATTGTGTAAAACCAAGAATGTTGTACAACCAAGAATGTTGTAAAACCAAGAACGTGCTACGTTCGAACGCTTAGTTTGAAATCTCACAGTTTTAAGGACTTGACGTAGTCTGAGTTGGGTGAACCAAGTATATCATTGTGTGATATCTATTCCCTTATTTCTATTTACTTTCAGTCCTTTTGATTATCAAGTTAAATAGATTACCTAAGTTGTTGATATTAACTAACCAAGAACGTTATTTGTTTTTTATTTCTAGAAGCAAGAACGTTCTTCGTTTTCTGTTTTCACAAGCAAAATCAATTTTGAGTTATTTTCTTAAATTTTTAACGGCAAATTTTTAATAGGTGAATCTACAATTCAAATCCTCTTCCTTGTAAATTGACATTGCTACTTCAGCATCATCAACTTTTAGTTCAAAAATACGAGGGAGATGTCGAATTTAAATAAAGGAGACCAATTCCGTGAATAATAAGAGGGAAATGTTAGTTTCTAGGAATTAAATCTTGGACCTCTTACTTGTAATTCCTTCTATGTCTCTAGCCAAACCACTAGGCTACTCCTTTGGGGACGGCTAGCGTTGATAAAGCATGGCGAAGTATAATAGAGTAACTCTTAGTAAAGCGTACCTACAAACACTCAAACACTCAAGTCAGTGGCATGTATTCTGAGTTAGAATGATTGCATACCTTGAAGAGTGCGACTCTTTTATAGAGTATCCCTATGATGAGATAATCGTCGAGGCAGTTAGGCTTTGTGAGATTTGCAACATAACTCTTGGATGACCGTAATGTTGATCAAACAAAGATCATCGAATCATGGAGGCGTGTTAGGTTGCATCGCTTTCAAGTGGAGTCATACAAAGTCGTAGATACAAGACCGTCGAGGCGTTGATTTTTTTATTCAAAGTTGAGATATCCAAGTTCTTTTGGGCTTGGGATCGGGATAAACCCTTTCACACGTTTCTAGCAGAATTCGGTCCTCAGTACATATTGTTGGTGAATTCACCTAAATGATAGCTCAATTGCTACTTCAGTCACACCTCATTGTATAATTAGTATTTCTTTAACCATTAAGAATTTATTCAATAGATTCAACGAAAAAAAGAAGAGCTTAATCAATAGAACTTTTTTTGACAAAAGTTTATTTAATAAATTTGATTGAAAGTAGACAAGAATGTCTAAAACAACTATATTCTACCTTTTAAAATTTGTGTTGCTAAAATAAAATATCTATAATTAAATTTAATTTACTTGACTCTTTGGATTCCTAATCTTGGTTTTCCTTTTACCTTTTCTCCTTTCATTTAGCATATTTCTTTCACTCCTTAAAGAATCTGTTGCACAATTGTGTTGACAAAATTGGTACAGACCTACCCTACCACTCACCACAACAATGTAATGTACAAATTTTGGCCCTGATTTCTCAACTTTTGATCATGACATTGGACCCCTTTTTGTCCCAAAAGAAAGCCACATTACATATATAGGAATTGTGTAGATTGAATACTACTTCAGGACACATAATCCTTTTAATATGATAATTGGCCAAAAAGAATTGTCATTATTAATAACATACGTTACTATCCAACTTAACCATTAACAAAAGAAGAGGTTAAACAACATTGCATAGGATTAATAATTCAAATCTGTCATAAATATCACCAAGGAACATTGGTACCTGAGTTCACAATAAACTTAACTTTGATATCATGTTACAACAAAAATATTGTCATGTGGCTGCTGCATCAAAATATATATATAACTAGAAGAATGCTCGACTACCATAAAACACACGCGATCCATCGTTTTTCTTCTTATCAGTTTCTAATTTGTTGTTATTGTTGTGATTTTGAATCACATCACCTTGATCTGCATTATCAGGTTTGCGATCAAGGTCCATCGGTAGCTTCATTTTCGCCAAAGACTCAGTGAATTGTTGCATACTTCTCATATACATGTCAACTATTTGCTGCTGCATCGAAGATTGCTCGGCCTCCAAATTGATGTTTTGATTCGGAACAGAAAAAACTTGACCAAACTTTGCACCTTCAATAATATGCCCACCATTATTGATCTCCTTTTCCTTGTTGTCATCTCTTGTTTCACTTTCTTTTTTCGAAGTTGGAGTATCGGGACAAGCACCGGAGTTTCGATTACCTTCAACTGAGACTAACACATTGAAAGAATTTGGTGAGTCACTCTTCAAATTACTCTTTTTCTCAAAAGAATCACATGAGTTTGAGTTTCTATCATCACTTAAGCTTGTAGTAGTAGAGCTAGGAAACCTAGAATTCTGAATGCTCTCAATTGGTGAACTTAATGTCATTTCATAATCTTCAACTTGAGGAGAAGAACCAAGATGAAGAAATGGTAATGATCCTACTAAGTTATTAGCCTTTGAAGATGAACAACCATTGTAAGATTCCAAATTGAAGTACTCAAAAACCATTTTCTGATTTTCATTTACCACATTGATATCAGGAAATTCAATTCTAGAATACTCAATTGAGTCTAATGACATAACTTGTGAGATTTTTCGATCAAGCAAAACAACTTCAGAAGAAATGGATGAACTAGTAGCTACTGATTTTGGTACTGGATTCAAATTAGAATTGATTGGAAAAGATGTGTCGAACGAAAGAGTTAATCGAACGGTTCCAGCGGGAGAATGAAAAAGATCAGTCGACGAAAGACTATAATCTTCAGTTATTTTTCCTTTACCAAAAACTTGTGAAATTGGAACCAAAGCAAACCCTAAAAGTTGATCTTCCATATGATTTCTTGACCTGCTAAACATCCAAATCTCACATTTTAAAACAGCATCTATTTGGATGATTTTTACCCTCAAATTTTCATTAAAAATTGGATTTTTTCCACCTCCATTGATGATTCTTGTCGAAAGGGTTTCGTCAGGGTTGTAAGTAAGAGAAAATTTAGCATACACATCTTGATTATCATAAATGCATATGTTATGAATATTCTTAGCATGATGAACATAGATATCAAGAAACCCTGAGAACTCAACATCACCATCATTATCATCAACATCATCATCATGGTTCATTTTGCTTGAGTTTGGATTGTACCTGAAGTTGTTAGTTTGATGACTTCGATTGAATGAATTCATTCTAAACTTGCCAGAAAAGTCTCAAGAATAAGTAAAAATAATTGATATATATATGTTTAGTTCATCAATGATTATGCAATGAGGCTATCTAACAAATTAGTGATAAGTTGAAAAGAGAGAAAGCATGTAAAGGGTTAAGAAGAATTTGAAGAGAGGTTTTATGGTCTCACCTAATAGATAAAAGAGCTTATTAGGAAAACATGGTTGTAAATATTTATATCTAGACTTGAATTTTATGATGCTATCTCAGGTTTTGAAGATGTTTTGTAAGATGAATCTATGAAGATTTGTTTGTATGATGAAAAAGGAGTGATTGTTAAGGAGCTTATGGTTGAAGTAGGTGGAAAAATGAAGCATGAAAATGAATAGGAGATTATGATGATGTAATTGTTAGTTGTATGCCACTCTTTTTATTTTTATTTTTTTTATTTTGATTGATGTTACTCTTTCTTTTGTGGGTGGGTAATAGAAGGTTTTTTATTTTCTTTGCTTTGCTTGACAATGCAACTTTGCTCCACTCACTAAGGGTATTGGTATGGGTATTGGAGGACCCACTTAGGACAACTTTAGTCCACTTTCCATGATGGAAACGTAGAAACAATATGTATGCACTTGTTACTTCTATATATTTTTTCATTTTTGTTTTTCTTTGCTATATAGTGCTTAAATTATAGTAGACAATGGGGTGACTAAATATTCATTTTGATCCTTAAAATGGGAGCATCATACTAACTCAATCTTCAACATGATCAATATTTAAAGTGATAACTGAAATTACAAAAATATATGTTAGTATGTTTAGAGAATAAAAATGGATATGCAATTGAAACGAAGTAAATGTCATAGATGCATTTTATAACAAATCAAACCAATGGGACAGACATGATTAACATTTTACAATTTCATGATCATTTTAGATTATTCATAATATTGTGAACTTTAAATTTGAAATGCTTAGCTTTGAAAAAATAGAAGACATTAGAATCATAGAAGTACAAGGATCAACATCAGATGGAAATTATGTACAACTTAGAGATCCATTAACAATTTATTGAAAAACCTAAATTGTTAAAATGATACAGTGAGTAAGGGTTCCACCAACCATAAAACCAAAGAACCAACCCACAAACCAAGCCATTATTCTAAAACATCTTCCCCAAATTCTATCCCATGCTTCATAGCACAGAAACACTGTACAACAACAAAAAATGTAAACGAGAAAAAAGAAAGTATATAACTTTAGGGAAGGAGGCTTGGCTTTTGACATAAATTAGAATCACTTCCTACCAAACCTAACCAGATGCTGCTGATGTTTCGCTTCAGCTGCCTTATCAGCAGCTTCCCTTTTCTGTGCCCTCTTCGCCCGTCTCCCTGTCATTATTTTCGCAGACTCTTTCTCTTTCTTCTTTGGCTCGCGGGATGAACTTGCTCCTGGATCCGGGAAGCTTGACCGATGGACGACCGGCCGAGCTTCTTGACGCCCAGCCCTTACAAAACCGTTGTCTCCCCATCTACGATTCCCAATGCGGACACTCGATGAGCTGCCATAGTAAACCTCGTCATCTAGATCATCATCGGGTTCTTCATATTGATAATAATAGTCTTCTATCTCATCATAGATATCTTCATGAACCACATGCTCTTCAACAGTTAAAGGCTTGAACCATTGGGCCCGAAGTAGCAAGCAAACACTTTCCTCAAACATGTAATCTTGAATACTGTCAAGTGTAAAAGGTCTCAAGCAGTTAGCGCACGGTTTCAGCCACTTCTATGAATTAAGCACACATTGAAATGATTGTCAAAGAGAAATTAAATTGTAAAAAAGTAAGTAATGCAACATTTCACCAACGAAGGAGTTTAATTATATTATTTGGATGATCTTTGTTATATCCTCTACTTTCTGGTACTTAAAAAGGTCAAGTGCCAAGAGATGGTAGTATTTTGATTAAAAAATACAACTGTTAATGTCTAAAACAAGATTGCAATTATCTAATTGTTATATTATATAGAAATATAATACAACTGTTTCATGCTACAGAACAAAGAAGTCCCGCTACACCCGGCAACGACCTTTCCAACCAATTCTACACGTTGATTAGTAAAACTGAAAATTTAATAGAACTACGATAGCGTGAATTGATCGGTGTAGCTGATCCAATATATTAAAAGTAGCACAACTTATTCCATCAAAATTTCAACCAGCAGTAGCAAGAACTGAATCAGAAGTATAAACCAAAATCAAAAAGTACTATTACCTTCCATCAAGTGTTCGATGGACAGTGAGGAACTCAAACGGATGTTTGCACTGAGGACAGGTAACTTTCGGACTGTATGTAGCCCACTGAAGGATGCATGTTACACTGCACAAAAATAATGCGCACCCATGAAAAACAAATACCGAAACATCTTAAAAGTTTCTAAACCTCAAAAATCTAAACAGTTGCTTCAACAGTAGTAAATAGTATATAAAAATAATAATAATAATAATCATTATAGTTTTAAGCAAACTGGATAAATAACCATCAGAACATCACTTATCTCAGAAGAAAATATCACACCAATTTTATCAGATGAGGCAATTGCATGGCTAGAGTATTTAAAACAACGGACAAGAGAGTCTAAGTCAACAACTTCAACAGTGATGTGTTTGAATGCAATACAAAGTGAATTGATGAAAAGACTTCTCGCGAAAACATCACAGCTAAAATTTTCCCTTTTGAGTATTTAAAATTGAAATGGAGGGAGGCTTTCCTCATTCATGAGTTTAAGTTTGACTAGGTGAGCCAACATACGGTGATAACCATGCCATGCCTATTATAGCCAACTAATCAACTAGTTTCAATATGTGGCGAGGAAGCAAAGGTAGAAAATCCTGCACAATAAAAAGTCTACTATGCTAACCTTTGATTAGCCAAAAGGATATAATACATTTAGGAAAGAAAAGTAATAATACAAATCATATAAACCTCCTTCTTCAGTATGAAAAGTAACATGAGGTAACTTCTGAAGAAAAGAAAGTAGAGCCACAAGCATTTGAAAAAAACGAAAATATGTCTATCCACATTTCAGACCTATATGTTTTACAATCCCACTGAAGCAGAACCATTACAAAAGAGATCAGCTTGAGCAGTCACAACCATGATATTACTATTGTAGTTTCACTTACAATAGCCATGATATAAAGAATCACTAATAACTGACTTCACAGACTTCAAGCCATGATATGTATCACGGATTTTTGTCTATTCCATCTATTAGTTGAAAGAAAAATACAATCGTAAGCAATTGCAGAAAACTCTTCATGAACCATGATGTGTATCATTTATTATCAACTAAATGTGCTAACTTTAATAGACATGATAAGACAATTCAATGCAAATGATCAAGAATGAAGAATCTAGAGTGGTGTTAGTCTCTTAAATTAGCTTCAAGAAAGAAAATACACCGCCATTTGGAAAGTAGCACTAATCCATATCTCAGAACACAAATATTATTACTCAATCTAAATCAATCGAAAAGCAATTGAAAAAATAAACAATATATGGTAAGCAAAAGCAAGAAAACATGAATTCCACAAACTTTTTTCCAAAAATAACAGCAAGAGATAGTTGGTTTGGACAAACCAGTAAGCATGCTCGCAACCTTTTACAAGAGCAGTTTCTTGCAGCAGTATATTGTCCAAACAAATAGCACATATTCCCCCATGCTTTCCAAATCCCACAAGGTGATCCTCTTCTTCATCACTCCCTTTTTCACTCTGAACGTCACAAACAATATCAAAAACACGAGCATCAATTCTAATTTCTAACATATATTCATTCACAAACAAAATAACCTAACCCTAGAAAAATAACATGAAAAATTCACTAATTGATCCATAAAAAATGGCACGACCCAGAACAAAAATTTTGAAAATTTGATAATCAAATTCAATTGGGTACCCATAAAGAACAATCAAACAAACCAAAATTGAAACACAGATTCAATTAAAAAGACAAAAAAAAAAAACGAAAAATAAAACATACTCATGATAGAGAAAGAAGAAAAACAATACCAGATTTTTGATTAAAGGATCTTGAAAATCGTTGGGTGGGAGGTGTTCGTGTTGGATCTCGACGAGTGAAGAAGACATAGTGAGAAATCAAGAAGGTAGATGTTGCAGAAGAAGGAGTGAGATGTATGTGTCTGTTAAAAAAATTATTTACAAAAACTAAACAAAAGGAAATGAAGAGAGAGAAAATGAAAAGCGATGAGATAGATAGAGAGAGAGGGGAAGGAAAGGGAATATGGGAAGAGATGCTGAAGAAATATTCTGAGATGCCGCCACAAAGGGAAGAAGGGAACAGAAACGTGATTCAATTTATTTTCCAAGTAAGCACCGAATGAAAGCACCGAATTATTATTATTTTTTTTTTCCAAATATTTGGTAAACACAATTTTGTTTTTGTCATTCTTTTAATTTCTTTTTAGTGTCGGTATTTATATTTTATATATTTTGTGGTTTATTTTAGTTCTAGAACAAGGAAATAAGGAAATATACAGGCAATTGTTTCATCCCGAAGAAGTCTATTTAGTTAAGCAAATTCACCGATCAAACTAGAGTGCAATTTTGTTGGCCACAAAAAACAAGAGTGCAATTTTGTTAGCCACAAAAATTGTTTCAACATGAAGAAGTCTGTTTAGTTAAGCAAATTCACGGATCAAACTAGTGGTGAATCAACTCCCATTAAAAGTAAATTGATTAGAAAATTTAAATTTAAATTGAAAAATATAATTTGAATCTTAAGTAAAATAATTTTTTGATTAAATTTTATTTATCATCGATTTTAATTAAAAAATAAATTTATTATTTATGTTTAATTTAGAAATGAGTTATTGATTAAGATAAAAATATAATAAATAATTTAAACCTAAAATTATATCTTGAATTTGTAGTAGAAATATAAAAAAAGAGAAAATAGATATCAAAATATAGTTATAAATATTTACTTATTTAAATTATGAAAGATGTATTTGTAAATTAAATAAAAAGTATGTTGGAAACATATTTTGAAAAATATATATAACGTTTTTGAAGAGATTGTCGACTTTGACTCTCTTAAAAAATTAGTTATGTTGATAGTGAAAGAATTTTTAAAATTT
>JBBPBT010000183.1:5332451-5355380 GCA_037974875.1 Cicer bijugum
CATATTTTTGGTAATTTATAGAAAACTATTTAGAAAAATTCTGGTACACAAAATACTTCCAGAAAATTTTTTATAAGTTTTTCAGTATATAAGATTTTTACCAAAAATTCAAAAAAAAATTTATATAAAATAGAAAAATATGTATTATTAGAAAACTTTCTTCAACTTTTTTTGATACAAAAGGTGTTTTCGGAAAACTTCATAGACAAGTTTTTCAGTACACACCTTTTTTTAAATTTTTTTTATTTTATTAATTTCTATAAATATTAGTAGATATGGATAAACCGTTATTATTATTGGATAAAATATACGTCAATACTAAAAATATTTTTGACACATCAGGTATGAATAATTATAATTAATATTAATATCGTAAAAATATATTAGTGTGTTTAATTATAATTTATTTTATATTTTATTTTAGATATTTGATACAAGGAACGTTGTTGCGAATTAGGCTAAAGAAATCGGTATAAAAACTAAAGTTACGGTTATCATCAGAAGATCATATATAGAGATAGGAGAGAAAAGGAAGAGAAATATATTAATATTAGGTTATGACAAAGGAGGAAAATACAAGTGTGTTGATAGTTCAACAAAAATGTGTGATTGTCCTTTCAAGCTTAGATCAAAACCATTAAAAGATGGTTCAAGATTGATAATTAAAGTTATTTATGGAGTTCACAACCATGAATTATCTGATACTTTGGAGAGGCGTGTATTTGTTGGACGCTTAGATGAAGAAGGAAAAAAAAACATGTTCATGACTTAACAAAATATAATGTTGCACTAAAGCACATATTACTCTCATTGCAAAATGGAGATAAGAACAATATGACTAAGATCTCACAAATATATAAATAGTGGAGTATGATACGATTGCACATGAGAGGTAATAGAACAAATATGCAAGATTTATTCAAGTTAATTGAAGATACAAAATATGTGTGTTGGAATAGAAAGTGTGAAGACTCAGATATTATGAGAGATATTTTTTGGGCACATTCAGATTTAGTGAAGTTATTGAATTTGTTTCCGATTGTGTTGATTATGGACAATAACTACAAAACCAATAAATACATAATGTCATTACTTAAAATTGTTGGTATGACATCAACAAATATAACATTTGTAGTTGGATTTGCTTATTTGAAATGTAAGTGGGAAGAAAACTTTTGTTTGGCATTAGAGAGGCTAAGAGAATTGTTTGTTACACACAAAAAATTTCCTCATGTAATTGTGATATGCAGAGATCTTGCATTAATGAAAATAGTTGGTATTGTATTTCCACACATTATTAATTTGTTTTGTCGATTTCATATCAACAAAAATGTTGGAGCAAAATGCAAGTACTTTGTATTAAAGGATAAACAAGAGTTAGTATTAAATATGTGGAAAGAAATTATGTATTGCAGTGATAAAAAAGAGTATATTATGCGCTTACACATGTTTGAGCAATCATGTATCGATAATAAAATGTTTGTTGACTATGTGAAAGAAACTTGGTTGACTCCTCATAAAGAAAGGTTTGTTGAAGCATGGACAAATCGAGGGATGCATTTAGGAAACACAACGACTAACAAATATGTCATGTGACTCTAAAACTTTGATTTTGTAATTTTTATTATATATTGTTGGATTGCTCAATGATGATAATTTACATGTAATGATAGGGTTGAGTCAACTTATTGGAAATTGAAGTTAATGTTGGAACACAACATGGGTGGCATGTGTAAATGTTGGGAGGCTATGAACAACATGATAAGGTTGCAACATAAAAAAAAATCAGGGGCTCATTTCAGAAAAGTTTCTATTATGAAGAGCGTAAACACAAAAATTATTTGGGGTATTTATTAGGCCATTTGCCACGTGTTACATAAAATCCACATAAAGAACTCGTAGATACAATTGTATTAGATGAAGCTTAATGCTTTAAAATTGTTACAAAATCACTTTTTATTAGTCAATTTTAGTTCACTAGTGCTTTATTTCATCTTGTATTTTATTTATTTTATTTTCGTTATAGTTCATCACAAATAATATAAAGTAAACGACATAACAATAATACTAAACATAGATTGATATGAAAACAACATTAAAATTCACAAACACAATGTTTATAACAGTAACTATTAACTAGTTGACGGTGTGTTAAATACAAAGCTTTATACAAGTGAATATACAACTCATCATCTGGATTAGCTTCATGTTCATTTTGCTATAGGATCATCTGTATAATATCACCAATCTATTGTAGGATAGATGGTTGTGAAGTAGAACCATCTGCAGTGGTGGTCGGGACACCAAAATCTGGGACATATGGTACACCATCTGGTCACACTAGAAGTGGATGAAATATCTAGTAGAACCACTCCAAATATCCCTCCTGATACTGAGATGGCTACGTAGCTGGATGGATCCTGTGAAATATCTCGGTAACAAGGGTCACATATCCCAACCATTCCACATATGCATCAGATAATCTATAAAATAGTTGGAGGTGGCGGTGGTGGAATAAGTTGGATATATCCAAGCTGTCTCAAACACATATCTGGTAGATATGTCACTATTATGTTGTATAGTCGGAGATGACCAGTGTATAACATGATATCATCAAAGGGAATGACATCCCTATGGTTCTCCCATGGTTTTCATATGTCTTCACCAGGTGTTAGTGCATCAATCAGTTGTCTATACACAAAGATATTGTGTTTGCCTTGTTTGTAGCTCCATTTATTCATTGGGGGCAATGCACTGAGCATCAGCACCTTTGTCGCCTATTTTACAAATATCTAGAAAATATTTGTAAATTTGACACTATTGCAAATAAAAATAAATTAATTAATTATAAACATAATAATAAATAAATAAAAATCATAACAATTAATAATAATCATAATTATTTAATACTTAGAGCAGAGACATCTATCCACCTAACTATTTGATGTCATAACAGCTAACATTCGAGAGGTAGTCATAAGGACTACTACCAGGGCAACACCACTCCAAGCGTATCTACTGATACCTTCCAAATCTATGAATAAGGGAAGATATTTTGCATTAACTAATGTATGACTTTTATCTGCAAAAATACTACTCCATACTAGATTCAGCAAATACGTTCGAGCAGCACAATCAAATCATTGGACTGTACACTGTCTTCTGAATACCTCTTCCAGTCAATCTAGTAGGTAGTGTACACCTCTATTTTTTTCCTCCCATATCTCTTCAGGAGACACCCCTAATAAAGTAATGACAAGATTACATGTCATTACTCTATCTTGGTCAACTGGTGGTGTGTAGAACTCACCCATAATGTGAACGCCTAACAAATTGGCGACATCGTTCAAAGTAATCGTCATTTCAACAAATTGCATGTGAAATAACGAAGTCTCTGGGTGCCATCTTTCCAAAAAAGCAGAAGTCAAGTTGTTGTCAATCAGTTTCAGACTCCCCTATTGTAGTGGTCCTAACCCAGATAAATTCATCCATGTCTCTATACTTTGTGGGAAAACGAGTGGAGTAAATTGTTGCAATTTTTTTTCATGGGCAACAATTTTTAGCATTGGCCGCTCCTGCATATAATATTAAAATGCACCATAAATATAGAACATAAATAATAATTAACTTAAATATATTTAATGTATCATAAATAATAATTAATTTAAATATTTTTATACATGTTAAATAATAATTAATATCAATATTTTTAATGCTCCTTAAATAATAATTAATTTTATTATTTTTAATACACTATAAATAATAATTAATTTTAATATTTTTAAAACACCATAAATAATAATTAATTTTAATATTTTTAATATATCATAAATAATAATTAATTTAACTTACTTGACCAAATTAGAGTCTCGCAAACACGTGATACTGGTATCAAGTAAGGACTAACAGGTCATACGACCCTCTGGGATATCTTGTCAGCTCACCCTCACCCTCCTACTGTACAGGTACCTCTTCATGTATTTGATCATCCTCGTGTACCACCTAATCATCCCCGTGTATTGCCTAATCCTCCTCATGTACCGCTCCATCCTCCTCAAAGATAGATATATGAGCCTGCTCCTCCAGGTCATCATATTTCATTATAAATCGCTGCATTTTACGAGATATTGTCGGACGAACCCTTTCCGAAGCACCATCCATATACAATGAAGATTCAAAGTTACATATTATTCTTACGATTTTGTCATCTTTACCTCTAGCCCTACCCACTGAAAAAAAATAATAATTGAAATCAAATAAATTAAATAAATACTAATATAATAAAAAAAAATTAATTTAATAAATATTAAAAAAAATCAAACAACTACCGGAAAACTTGTGGATCATGTTTTCCGATAATTTCCAGAAATATCATGTTGAAGTTTATCGGTTGTGTATTTTTGTCGGAAAACTTCAAAAAAGATTTATGAAAGTCATGCTCTGTACCGAAGAATTTTTTTCAAGTTTTCTGGAGTTGAAGTTGTGTACCGGAAAACTTAAAAAAAATTTTCCGAAAAATAAAGAATTTGTTGACTCTCACTTGTGTGTTCCATAAATGTTGAAATGAAAAAAAAATGTTCCCTTATGAGGATATTTTGATCTTTTCCTTTATATTTTAGGTACATGGATAAAGGAGGGATACACGGTAAAATATTCTTTTATTAATAACTACAGAAGATTTCTTTAACAAAATTAAGGTAATTTTCAAATCTATTTTCTCTACACTTTTCAAAAAATAAAATAACACATTTTAACTATTCAACCGCAACATCAAGAATTCATGTAAATTTTTTTATCTTTTAGTTGAAGAAGAAAATCGTGTGTATAATGTAATATGTTCACTACTTGTCTCGCTACTTGTCTACCATAACATCAATAACTCATGTAATATGTTCACTACTTGTGTTATGATTTCTCAATTTATAACTAATATTTTTCATATAAGCATTGTGCTCATTTTTGTCTCATTATTTTTAATTTATCGGTTTTAATTTTAAGAATATTAAAATAAAAGATATTTTTATTAAATAAAAAAAAATTTGTTTCGTAGGAAGACCTAGAGCAATGGCTATAGTGGCCTTACCCTTGAACCAATTATTATTGGCGTGTGTCACATTTGAATATTTAATTAAATTAATTTTTATATTAGTAAAAGCTGTGTCATTATTCTTATTTTATTTTTTAATTTATTAAATTTTGTGTGATTAATTATTATTTGTGTAAAACATTTGTTGGAAGTTGCACTACATGTGTATACAATAACATATAGCCATATACAAACTTTGAATTAAATAAAGTTTAAATAGGTTTTTGATTCATGTATATGAATTATTTTGACTTTAGTTTTTCAATTTTTTTTAATTTATTTACTTTTCTATAAAATTTAAATGATTTTAAAAATAAAAATAAAATTATTATTATGTTAAGTGGTTAATTTTGAGTAAACATCAATAATAACGATTTAATGTTGTTGACTACAATCATAAATTATTAAAATTTTATTTACACAATGCTGATTAGCTTAAATATTGTTCATAATTCATTTAATTATTTAAACTTGTTTTGTTAATTATCTATAAATCTTCATTTCTTTTATCATATATCCATTCTTTCATCTATATTCAATTCAAATAAACCAACAACTATGAATTTATCTTTAACCACTTTTTTTTTACTGACAGATGAGATCTTGGTCATTGAGTGTCGTTTATGGGTGGATGGGTAAAAGCGGATTGAATTTTATTGGTTCATTATTTTTTTATCTTATTTAAAAAATAATTTAACATTTATTATATATAATACAACTCTGACCCATTAAAAAATTAGTTCAATCTCTTAATCATACATCATATTTATTTTATATTTTTAATTTTTTTATATCGCAATTTTCAATAACAATCTTTTATAATAATATCAATAAAAAATTGTTGCATTGTTCTCAAAACGATAAGAGTTTTCCATTGTTCTCAATACCATACCATTTTCCATTAGCTACACAAAGTCTAAGCTTAATATTAAATTACAAATTCATCAACAACGTAAGTCACATTCACATGACAACACAACCCATATAAATTACATCCTCAAGCATAAATTATATCATGATCAACTTAATTAAAATTTCACATTAATCAAAGAAGGAAATATTGTTGCACCACAAGGATTTATTAAGTGATTTTAGTAACATGAATATTTCTTCTTCTGCACATGTATAATATAAATTAGAAGAAAAAAAGTTGTAGAACAGAATAACATGAGTGTTCAAATTAGAAAGAACTAGTGATAATTGTATAACATAATAACATCGGTGTTCAAATTAGAAAGAACCAATGATAATTGCATAATAAAATAACATCATTGTTCAAATTAGAAAGAATCGGTGACAATTGTAGCACAAAATAACACCAGTTTGTAAAAGTGTAAAACACGTTCTATATAATTGAACTCATTCAACAACAAAATTTGTAGAAAAATATCCAAGAGCATTGAGAAATTTGTTTCAGTTTCGTTTTCAAATTTTAAACAAATAACTAAATCAAGTTTCAATATGCATTGCATACCCAACAATTGAATTGTAACCAAAATTGCAAAGATTAACTTCCATAGGTTTTCTTTTGTTAATTTTGATTCAATGTCACTAAAGTAAAAGTTGATGCAAAGATATGGTAAGTTTGTCCAATGCCACGAAAGTATGGGTCATATGGTTTGTAATTTATTATATTGACAAGTTATACGGTAAAATGACAATCAAAACTTACAAATAAATCCTCATTGGTGCAAACATAGCAAGCTCCTTCAAAAAGATTTTTGCACTATCTCACCCAACTCATTCAATAACATAACTTGCAAAAATAAATCATTATTTTTGCAATGAATATATGAGACTTCTCAATTATTTTTGGTTCAAAAATAATTTTCTATTAAATATTAGATTTTAACTTCACTTGACGCACTAAACACTTTTTCTCTTTTAGCATGTTAAATTGTAATTAAGATCTCAAAATGTATAGATATCAGCCAATTAAAAAATAGGAGTATATCTATTACAAAATTGAGAGAGAGGAAGGAAAGGTTAGTCTCCTAAATATAATAATAAGAGTGTGGGCCAACCCATAGCCCATGCTTGTTGAACTATTGAATATGATCCTAAAATTGAGGATCCCAAAATATTAATTATATGTTTTAAATAATTATAAATTATTAGATATTTGTAATGGTTATGTTGGAACATAAAATATGTTAATGTGTTAATTTAAAAATTATTAAAGTCTCACGTTGGAAAACTCATATATTGAGTAGTTTTTAATCTATAAATACTAAAGTCCCACATTGGATAGAAAACATATGCGGATTTATTTTCATCACTATATAATAAGTTTCGAACTCTTGAGAAAAGTACACTAAAGTTAGATGCATTTTCCAACTTTCTCTTTTATCCTTTTTCTATTATGCTCGACTTATTTCTGAGCCACTTCTCCCTTTTATTTATGTTCCTTCGATATTTACGAGCGTTTTTTTACTATTATCCCTTCGATTTTGAGTGGTTGTAATGTCATATTCGTTTTAAGAGAGGTTTTTATGTCGTAGTCCCTTCGATTTTTAGAGAGGTTGTTATGTCGTTAGTTTCTTCGATTTTTAGAGCGGTTGTTATGTCGTTAGTCCCTTTAATTTTTAGAGCGATTTTGTACATTAGTCCTATCGATTTTTAGAGCAGTTATTATCTCATAGTGGTCCAAATACCACTATCAACGATTTTTGTGTCGTAGTCTTTTTTAGTATATTGTGTGTCATAGTCTTTTAGAGTAGTTTTTTGTGTCATCCTTTTGATTTATGAGTGGTCATATTACCATATTGGGAGTGACTTTAATCGTCATATTGAGAGTGGCTTTAACCGCCATATTGAGGGTGTAATTTTAGAATGGTTTTCTACGGTGTAGTTAAACTCCAATATAGTAAATATGAGTTGTTTTATTTGGGGGACTTCATGGTTGATAGTCTATCTTGCACAATTTGGGCAGTGCTGCAAAACATCTTAACGAGAGCGATCTAGTCCACGAGTCAACTCAATAATATCTTCGGTGGCATAAATTGATTATGAAATAGTTTTTGAAACTCAAAAACAACAATTTTAAGACATTTATTTCTGCCATGTCAACCTAAGAGATTACTAAATCTGGTTTTGATGGCTCTAATTTCAATAAATTGTTTCAGTAAGGCCAACATAAAAGGATAAGAAAGCTAAAGAATTAACTCATGGGAGGATAACGATTACTCTATAAGAATTATATTCTTATTGGACATGTTGATGATCTGTATAACTACTACAGTTCCAACAATACTTTTAGTTGCTACCTCAAGTATCAAAGTATCAAATGACCGATGACAGATCCGTGGAGGCTCACTCTCATAAAATTTATAAGATAACTAATGAGATAATATATTAAGATACGTTACTCATGACATATTTAAATTAAATATTGAAATTTAATATGTCTCCTTATGTTTGAATGTTGAAATCAATAAAATGTCTCTTTCTACTTACATATTGTGTGATTTTAATTTTTGACATGCTAGACTATGATATCTGACCACATCTGATTTCAAACTTAAGTAACTTAGGTTTAATTCTAAAGTTATCTTTAAATGATTTTTAAAAAAAAAATGTGATTTTTGTAGTTAAACTAAAATAATCAAGAGTTCACATAAATCAGGAATTAGAGAATATGTGTCTTTAGATTTGTTACACTATGATATATGTGAACTTGATGGAACGTTAACGAGAAATGAATAAATAAAAGTGAAACGCTTGACATGATGAGAATCTTTGTAACTAAAATTGAAAATCAATTTAGTAGAAAGTTTAAGGGGTTCCAAGTATAACTCTTGTTTGTTTAATGGGTTTTGTAAATTGCTAGGAATTATACATGGAACAACTACGCTATAATTGCTTGAAGTGAATGGTAAAGTTAAAAAATAAAATAAAATAAAAAGAATAGAATTCTTACTTAACTAGTTGTTGCTAGTATGCTTAACTCTGATGCTGCATCTCATTGGTGTACGAAAAATATATTGTTTATTTGCTATGTTTTAAATAGAGTTCCTAAATCTAAAAACAAAACATCTCCTTACGAGATAGTGAAGAAAAGACAATCGAACTTGTCTTATTTTCAAACTTGGGGTTGTGTGACTTATGTCAGAATCCTCGACCCCAAGCGAATTAAACTTGCCAGTAGAGCCTATGAATGTGTATTCATTCGGTATGCAGTAAACAATGAAGTGTATTAATTTTATGAACTTAATGCAAAAGTGATTATATAGTCAAATGATGTTGACTTCTATGCAAATAAACTCCCTTCGAGAAATAGTGGAGGCAACAAACCAAGTCATGTTTTCGTGACAAGAAGCACTGAAAGCAACAAACAAGGTGAAATAGAAACTCGAAGAATTAAGAGAGTCATAGTTTCTAAAGATTATGGACTCTATTACATGGGCTATACCTTAGAAGAAAATCCTGCAAATCTTTAAGAAGCTTTGTTATCTTTGGATGTAGATTTATTGCAAGAAGCAATAAATGTTGAAACAGATTCTCTAGATACTAACATGACCTAACATTTTGTGGACTTGCCTCAAGGTTGCAAATCAATAGGTTGTAAATGAATATTTAAAAAGAAAGTAAAACCGAATGGAATCATTGATAAATACAAGGCTTGCTCTATAGCCAAATGTTTTAGACAAAGAGAAAATATAGATTTCTTCGACACATTTTCACCAATCACTAGAATTACATCCATTATGGTACTCATCTCATTTGATGCTATTCATAATTTACTGGTACACCAAATGGATGTCAAAACTGTTTTATTAAATGGTGATTTGGAATAAGAAATCTATATGGAATAACCTGAAGGTTTTGTGATTCATGGACAACAAAAACAAGGTATGTAAGTGAGATAAATCTTTGTATGGTCTTAAACAAGCTCCTAAGAAATGACATGAAAAGTATGATAACTTGATTAGATCGAATGAGTTTAAAGTGAATGAAAGTGACAAATGTATTTATTACAAATTTGAAAATGATATTTGCACTATCATATGTCTCTATGGAGAAAAAACCTACTCATATTTTAATTCAATTTCTTTAGACTAGTCCCAATATGTTGAAAAAATTGTAAAGAAATATAAATTCTTTAACTGTAAACCTGCTTGCACACCATATGTTCCAAATGTGAAATATTTCAAGAACACTGATGAAGGTTTTAGACAAACTGAATATGTGAGCATTATTTCCAGCCTCAGGTATGCCACTGGCTTTACTAGACCCAACATTGGCTACTTCATGGGGCTATCATGCAGGTTTACTAGTAGACCTTGTTTGGAGCATTGACACGTTATCGAAAGAGTCATGAGAAACCTAAAAAGGACAGTGAAGCTCATATTATATTATCGAAGATTTCCTGTCGTCGTTGAAGGAAATAATGTTGTTGATTGGAACATTTTATCAAATGAATTCAAAGCAACTAGTGGCTATATTTTAGTATAGCTAGTGGTGTTATATCCTAGAAATCGAAGAATAGACAATATTGACTCATTCCACTATGGAGTCTGAAATGATAGTAGCTATTACTAGTGAAGAAGCGAGCTAGTTTAGATCTATTTATGGGAAAAACCTATGATAGATGTGTTGATCCATTTTGATAGTACCGTGACTATTGCAAAGATTGAGAATCGTTATTACAACCGTAAGAGGTGGCTAATTCTTCGTAAGCACAACGTTGTTAGAGAGGTACTTTTTAAATGAGTTGTTATAGTGGATTATATATGCATTGGTGACAATTTAGCATATCATTTGACGAAAGGGTTAGCTAGAGGGAAATTCATAAAAACATCCAAAAGGATACGACTAATGTCTATAGAGTCACTCGTGATGGTAACCCGACCTAAAAGACTGGAGATTCCAAGAATTAGGTTCAATCGGTAATAACAAGTCATTAAGTGATATGAAATGAATATGTTATTATAAATCAGATAAACATGATTCTGGAAGTGAATATATGATGAGGTAATAGAAACTCTTAATGAGATTTATATTCTATATGGAGGAGGTACCTAGCTACAGGAGGACTCTTGATAGACTCACTTATGTGAATGTGGACGTGGAGTCGCTTCTTATGGAATTCTGAGGCAGAGTTCTAGAGCGTTCACTATACTGAGATAGACGTACAAGGTCATTAATGCACGACTTTTGAGAATAAATCCTATGAAAAGGTTGTGTGTTAGTTTGATGTTAGAGATAGAGTTCAAGACTACGAGTCACTCTTGTTGAATTTGAATCTTACTTACTTTGCAAAAGTTCAAGTCAAGAGACACCTTTATTTATGCACGGTCTTGAAGTAGCAATATCATTTATAAGGAAGGGGGTTTGAATTATAAATTCACCTATTTAAAATTTCCTATTAAAAATTTAAGAAAATAACTCAAGATTGATCTTGGTTGTGAAAATAGAAAACGAATAACGTTCTTTGTTAGTTAAAATCAACATTTTTAGTTTATCTATTTAACTTGATAATCAAAATGACTGAAAGTAAATAGAGATAAGGGAAGAGATATCACACAATGATATATCCTGGTTCACTCAACTCAGGCTAGGTCTAGTCCTCACACAATGAGCATAATTTTTCTTACCGATTATTCCTTTACCTTTAATCTGAGCTTGATTATCGTTCCCGAAGGTGAGAAACCCTCCATCTTTCTTGACAAAATACATGAAGCAATTTTTATAACGCGTCATGTGTCTTGAACAACTACTGTCCAAGAACCATGGCTTTTTCTTGACACTATGAAATTCAACCTGCATGATTTGTTACATTAACTTTAGGTACCCACTTGGTCTTTGGTCCTTAAGAGTTAGTTTTAAATTTTGATTCCTTTTTAATATGGCATGTTGATTCAGAGTGGCCAATCTTGGAACAGGAGTAACATCTAGTTGTTTGTCTTGGAAAGAGTTTAGAAAATTGAGTTTTAACTGGTTTTGGTAAAATTCCAAAACATTCTCCCATTGTTAAATTTGTTGGAGAACGTTCTTATTTTTTCAGATTTGAAAACAAAAATTGTTTTTGTTCCACAATGTTCTTCTTTTCTAAAGATCTTTTAGTTAATTTTTTCATCTCTTTTCTTAAAATAATATTCAAATTCCAGATATCCAATCTTGCTACAATATGAACATTTGATTTTGCATTTATTCTCTTTTCTTTCAAGAACAAAGAAATTTGCATACATTTTGGTTTTTTGAGTATTATCGAAAACCAAGACCAGTTTTATCGAATATTCCTACTTGAGATCCCATGATTTTTTTAAAGGTTTTAGTAACTCTAATGAAATTTGACAAGTCATTTTATGAAGTTCAACTTCAGTTTTAAGAAGAACATTATCCTTTTAAAATGTCGAACGTTCTTGACTTTCAATTTTAAAATATTTGAGCTGAGATTCTTTCGTATTTTAAATAATCTCTTTAAGTTCATCAATCATAGACTGAGTTTTTTCATTCTCTTTTTTTTTCTTTGTGAAATTTTTCTTTTAAAGAACTACATTTTTGAACAAGAAAGTTTGAATCATTTAGCAAGTTCTCAAAAAAAAATTTCATTTGTTCCCACAAAAGACAAAGTTCAGAATTTGTTACCTCATTTTCTTCTGCATTTGCCATTGAGCATATGTTGGCTTCTTCATCTTCTTCTGCATCAAATTCATCTGAGTCATCCCATGTAGCCATCATTGATTTCTTTTTGAAGCAAAATCTTTTTGGTGGTCTTTTACTTAGGGGACATTCAACTTTGTAATGTCCTAATTTATTACATCCAAAACATATGATTTAGCTCTTGTCTACTTCTGTTTTGGACTTTCTTTTTTGTTTGAAAATTCTTTCTTGATTTGGTCTCTTTTTCTCAACATTTTTTGTATTCTTCTAGTGAGAAAGGTTATTTCTTCATCAGCATCTTTATGTCCAGTTTCTTCTGATTCTTCATTTGTTTATGCAGGTACACTTTATTGGGATGCTTTCAAGGCTATTGCTTTTCCTTTCTTGGTTGGTTTATCTTCTTGTAACAACACTTCATGTGCTCTTAAAGTTCCAGTTAGTTCTTTTTATGCAAGCACCTCAAGATTTTTGGCTTGGCTTATAGTTGTCACCAACGGTCTCCATATGGTTGGAAGACATCTCATGATTTTTCTTACTATGTCTTGTACTGAGTAAGCTTTTCCAAGAGAACACATCTCATTTACTATAGTTGTGAACCTTGAGTACATTTCATCAATAGTTTATCCTTCATGCATTTTGAACAACTTGAACTTCCTTATGCAAATGCCTATTCTTGTTTCTTTGACATGGCTTGTTCCTTCATGATGAGTTTGTAGTGTGTCCTATACTTTTTTAGCAGTTGTGCATTCATCAATTATTTTGCTTTCTTCCCTGCTCAAAGCACATGATAAGAATAACTGAGGTTTAGAATTTAGGGTACCTTAGTTTTATCATCGCTTGTCCAACTCGTTTCTTTCTTTTCAGTAGAGGTGGAATCATTTTGAACAACTCTTGGTACGAAATCTTCGTATATAATGATGCGCCACATTCATGTATTTTGAAATTTTAGAAACAACTGCATCTTATTCTTCCACGAGTAGTAATATGTTCCATCAAAGTAAGGTGGTGTTTTTGAAGATCCACATTCAACAATGTATTTTTCTTTTGAAATTTTTTCTTCTAGATCTTTACTCTAGCACTTGTTTAAGTGTTTTATCGTTAGAGACCTTGCTCTGATGCCAATTAAAGTAGCAATGTCAATTTACAAGGAAGGGGATTTGAATTGCAAATTCAACTATTCAAAATTTCATGTTAAAAAATTTAGAAAATAACTCAAGATTTATCTGGTTGGGAAAACAGAAAATGGAGAACATTCTTGGTTCTGGAAATAGAAAACAAAGAACATTTTTGGTTAATTAAAATCAACAATTTTAGCTTATCTATTTAACTTGATAATCAAAATAAATGAAAGTAAATAAAGATAAGGAAGAGATATCACACAATCATATATCCTAGTTTACCCAACTCCGACTACGTCCAATCCTCTTAACTGTGAGATTTTTCACTAAGCGTTCAAACGAATAATGTTCTTGGTTTTACAATGTTCTTGGTTTTACACAATTTTATTTTGATCAACGTTGATCTGTAACAAAATTTCTTTTCCACCCAAAACGGATTCAATCAGGTCACCTATCAATCTTTAGAGAGGATTTTACATTTCACCTTTTAACCATAAAAGGATTTTCTATAAACTACTCAAACTATAAACAACCCTTATAGTCTTGAGTTTAAACAATAATGATTTAAAGATATTGGTTGTATATGAGTATGCTCAACTTGTGTTTTAGAATAGATTCTTGATAGAAGAATTCAATGGAGTTATTATGATATTTGAAGAGGAAAACAGAAATGAGTATTTTGTTTGCAATTGAGAAGCTTTCAAGTATGTAAGTGATGAATTTTCTTAGCACTTGAAGTTCTACTTCTTCCTTATGCTTGAGATTCCTTTTATAGGCTTCAAGGAGGTTGATGATAGCTCTTTCGACCATTGGAAAGTGTCCAGCTGTTATGTGTCATATTTGAGCAAAGACCAAAATTTTTAAACCATGAATGTTCTTGACTGAAATATTCTGCGTTTTTTTTTGCTTATGTGATAATAATGTCTAATATGTAGCTTCTCATTATTGACTGTAATGATTCTTTGTTTATGCACATAAAACATCTTACAGATGTTCTTAATGTATTCAGATAAAGAATGTCTTTTGATTTATGCAAAACAGGCTCGAGAATGATGTACTAATGCTAGAGACTGATTGTTAATATGCTGGAGAATGATGTTATCATTTTGGTGACTAATGTTAACATACTAGAGAATGATGTTAACATTTTGGAGATTGATATTAACATGCTGGAGAATGATATCCGTTTGCTGGAGATTAATTGTATCATGCTGGAGAATGATGTCATCATTCTGGAGACTGATAACATCATTATAGAGACTGATGTTACCATACTTGAGAATGATCATTTGTCACTTTTGTTTTGAATTGTGACTTTTAATATTCAAGATGTTGGAGTGATTCTTTTGTTGATGTGATAATTGTATATTCCTTGAAGATGTACTGGAAATGCACTTGTAATTTGCAGGAGCTTTTCTTGGATTAACAGATAATTTGAACTTGCTTGATGAAAATACAAAAAGGAAAAACTATATATTTTCTCTTTCTACTACACACATCTATATTATTTTTTTCGTTGACTGAAGATAAAAAAAAAAAAAGATATAGAGAATGTGAGAAGTAGAAGAGAAACAACACACTAAATGAAGAAAAAAAATACAAAATACAAATAAGTTATATTCTAAATTTCTTTAATATTAATACTTTATTTATATATTTTCTTTTTGCTATGACATACAATATATATGCAAATAAAAAAAAAACTATGTTCATGGTTTTCAAATCATGTGTCATCATGCTTAATTATTATTATTTTTTCTACGTCAATCTTTAACATTAGAAACTATTAATTCAAACAAATCAATAAGAATGAAAATATCATAAAAAAAATTAACAATAAATTAAAAGGAAAACAAATAAAAAGCCAATCAAACAAGAAGATGAGATTTAAATTGTTGGTTAAGTCGAAAAGACGATCGGTCGCCGCCGCCGCCACACTAACAGAACTCTTCTTCTTCACTTTCCCCTTTCTTCTTTTCTTTCCCATTTCTTCTTCTCTTTCTTATTTCTTCTTTCTATTCCATTTCTTCTTTTTTCTTCTTTGTTGTCGCCTCCCTCTCCCTCCTTTTTTCTTTTCTCTTTTATTTATTTATTTATTTATTTTTTTCGTCTAAAATTAGGTTTGTCTTGCTTTTATATTCCTTTTTCTTTTTGTTATACTAAAAGAAAGTTTAGGCTCCAAGCCCAACTTTTTTTTATTTAACTATGTAGTCTAATATTTTTTTCTTTCTTTTTGATAGGTTCACTCATTTTTTTATTATTATTATTTGACTAAAATTTATTTACTTTCTTAAAATTGGAGATTTAGCTTTATAATTTCTCCTAAAAACAAAATAAAAATATTAATAATAAAATATTGAAATTGAATTAGATGAGATATCTTATTAATCTTAGATATTTATAACATTTGTGTTGTGACAACTTGATGATCCTAAACTCCAAAATAATAATAATAATCTTTATAAATTGGATTAATCAAGATATGACATTTTGTTAGTCATAGTTTGCATGAGTAGTGACAACTCTATGATCTTTAATATCTTCAACTAAATTCAAACAAACAACCATACATACTCACCATAATCAATTTCTTAAACTCTGGGTCTTTTTCCTTCATCAAATCAACGGCCTTTTTTTTTTAACTAAATTCAAACATCCGCAACAAAACACATTTCTTTAAAAGCAATCAACACACCCAGATTTTCTAATCAAGAACTACGTAGCTTCGATTTCTTCATCACACCGAAAGATATGTTGGAATAAAATCACACTCTTCTCAAGCACATTAATAAAAAAATTCTTTTTTTCCCTCTCTTTCTTAAGCACACATTTATTTCAAAATCACATTAAAAAAACAATTGATATTCATATTTAATAATAAGAAGAAATAAATATATTTAAGTTAATATTAATTTTGCACAATTAATTATAGGTAACTGTATTTTAACAGACATCGTAGGATACTAACACATTCCCTACGCATAATCGACTTTCGACCTCAACATTTGGTTTCAAAGACCATTTTTTTTAGGGTTTTCAAATATTTTCCTTATTTTAAAATAAACTTTGGTGGAAACTCCATTGAATTCGAGAAACACTTGAAATTTTAGGTCACGACAATCATTAGTGAGTGGGGAAGCTTCTACAAAGTATTTTCTATAGTTTGCATCCTAATCTTCCAGCATATCAAAGGCTGGCTTAAATTTTACAATCGTTTTCAACATCAAATATGTTGAATTTCACCTAGTTTGAACATCTAGACACAACAATTTCTTGCTTGAAATTCCAACAAATTCTATATATTTCTTAAATTTTGCAGTCTTATGTGGTGAAGATCTTACTAACATCACAACATTTTAAATGCAAGAAATTCAATAGTCAAAGTCTTTCAAATCTTCTGTCACCACCAAGTTGAGTATGTGATCACAACACCTCATATGAAAAAAGTCCTATCCAACATAGCCCATTCATATTTTTTTGTCCTTTTCTTCAATAAAGCTACCACGACATTATTTTATGAGGCATTATCAATTGTGGCGGTACACACATTTCTAAATCCCAATTCCCTCAATACGTCATCAAGCTTCATAGCCACTATCTCACCTCTTTGATTTGGAACCACATTAAAGCTAATTATTCTTTTATGGTATTCCACTAATTATCAATAAAGTCGATTGTGAGGACCAAATAATTTAGATTTTGGATAAAAGTCCAACAAGCTGTAGTAACAACCACCCTTCTACAATTGGACTTGGAGAATCCTTTTAACCTAATTTTTTTCATCTAAATACAACTAAAAACAATATCTTGCTACAATATGCCTTGATGATAATGTAAATTGAGGTTGCAATTGATTAAACAAGTACTTAAGTTCCTCCCCTTCAACTACTTTAGAGGGTTGTTCATTCAAAATGATAAGCTTTTCTACATAGTTGAACATAAAATCTAGAAGTTACTACAACAAAACTAGATTCCTCACTTGTTGGAAATGGTAAAATAGTTTGGTTAGGGTCAATTACTACATTTGAAGGATATTTTGTGCATCTTGTTGTGCCATGTGTGATGTTTCATGTTGGAAGTACCATGTCTCTTAGCTTCACAAAAATACCGTTGATTGCAATATTCACAAGCAATAATTCTAATTTCACTATCAGGAATTTCATTGAAGTGGTCCCAAGCCTCATAAGTTTTTCTAGAACCATCTAGATTGCCTTTTCTGATCTTCCCAAGTAGAGGAAGAGTAGTTGCAGGTGCAAATTGTTCAGTACGTTGATTACTACCTTCAATAAGTTGGTTAGGAGAAGGATTAGGCAAAGGTTACTCCATTAGTGAAACATATTTATTGATATGCTTAAGTCTAGTATAAAGGTTAAAATATTAAGTTTTTAATCAAAGTTTTAATTTGATGAAATTTGCTTTATTAATTGCTCAAGCTTTCCTATATAATTAATTATCATCCAACTTTAAGTATTTTGTGGGATCTATTAGTGAATTTTTTATATGAAACAACCCATATAGTTTGGGCCTTTAACAACTCATATTATGTTTTTTAATCAACAATTTTATTTGATTAAATCTTTTTTATATTAAACAACTCTTACTATAGGGTAGTAGAAGTTACTTCAGCAAGAAAGTAACAACTAACTAGTCATTTAGTTTAATAATTGAGTCACTTGTTATCATATAAAATTCATACAAATCGACACAAGTTCAGCTCATAGTCATATTATTTTATTATAGCATAAAATTACATAATCATATAAGTTCTTAATCAAATTTATACAAACTGAAACTTATAATTAGGCATGTTCACAGTTTGGTTTTAAGAGAAAACTAAACCACAAAAATAGTTTGAGAAAATTGAACTATAATGGTTTTATGTGAACTAGACTAAACTGATTGTGTGGTTTGATGCACCATGGTTTTTAAAGTAGAGGTTAACTAGTTTATTAACTTATTCCAAAATTACGCTTCTCATTCAAAATTCAAAAAGTATTGTATGAGTTTATGAAGTCAAAAAATAAAAAAATAAAAAAGTTTCAATGTATCAACAAGTACTTTCTATGAAAAAGTGAATTTTCATAAATCTATTCAAATAAAATCACCTTGTAAATTTTCCAAAGGAAATAACTCTTTCATTGAGTTGTTGATGGAGACAAAAACTGGTTAGCCGTGAATGAAGATTTCAATTAATTAGTTCACTTAATGAAAAGAGTGAGGAGTTCACCAAACTATAGACACGAGAAATTTGGTTACTCAACTAATAGCATTAAATTCAATTCACTTCTTAACTTATATAAGTAGTTCAATGTTTTTAATGGAAACTTGGTTGAATTCATGGTTCAATTTGATTCAAAACAGTTATTTGAACACCCATACTCATAATCATAATACATAATCTAGAAAACCATGTCGTCTAAAAAAAAATCAAATTATTAGTATAAATTTAAGTGTTTAGATTTACAAGTTAAAAGCCATAAGGAGGTTTCTGATTTAAAGAGTGGGAAAGAGAAAAAGAGGGAAAATATTTTGTGTGATAGATGTATCGTTACATATGATGGGGATATGGGATGTAAAGATCTAACGGTAAAATATACTTGTTTATGATACAAAACTTATATCACTTGTGTATCTTATAATTAATTTTAAATTTAATATAAAAATAAACATACACACAAATTAACATATAGAGAATTTGAAACACTATATTCAATATAAATAAATAAAAAAAGAAAAGACAAATCCTTAATAGTACAATATATTTATTCCATGATTTCCGCCAAAATATTCATTTAAGATAATATTGCGTGTTTATTCTTGTGTTTCCTTGCACAGTTTTCTTCGTATAACATATAGCAAGGTTCAAAAAATAAGAATACAAAAAGCTGCTTTAAAAAAAAGTACAGGGAACACAGCGCAACGACAAAATTTATCATGCGTTGAATTTTTTTTGGGGCTTAGTAATTTTTGTTCTTTGTTGTTAATGAAGCGCCGAATTCTTTTTGGAACTGTAATTTTTCTTCCATAATGGTAATGGTTGTTTTCAGTCTCTCGAAGGTAACTCATCTCCTCTATAAATATTGTTTCCCTTTTCAACTCAATGTTTTAATTTATCTTCTACTCTTCTTTTGTGATTGCAATCAAAATCTCTTGTATTTTCAACTTTCATCTCAAGATTCATGGCTATCCAATGCGATTTGGTTTCCACAATTAAACATACTCAAGTATTGTAGTCACTTAGTATGAGTGTTCGTCTCTATTTTGTTGTTTATTGAACATGCAGAGATTCTATTTGTTACTTTGTAATAGAATTTAAAGATAGAACGTCCTTTGTTTAATTTTTTTGTTGATGAACTAGATGCATATCTTGTCAGTGGTGACTGGTGAGCCAGAATTTGATGAGGTTGTATGAACTTTCATTTAGCTTTTAGTTTTGAGTACGAGGTTAGACACGGTTGAATAATGTTATAACTTGCACTAATATTTTGTTCAACCTAATATATCCTAAAGCTTTTGAGTTTAAACAGGGGTGTTTATTACTCTAATTAGGTGCTCTTAAATTTTTTTTAAATGTGTACTTGTTGATAAAATAAAATAGATATTTTAACGACGAGTTTGTTAATGTGGTTGGGAGTAAGAATCAAAATAGACTAGGTTGTTTGTTAGGGACTGATGGTTTCATCTACTTATAGTCTGACCTGATTTATTTAATAAAAAGGCTAGTTAAAGCTGTTTTTAAAGCATATTTATTTGAATAAATTATGCTCAAATTTATAAAAAAGTTTATTAAGTCCGATTGACTTGTTTATATATATTTTATTATTTATTAATATTATTTTTTATTATAATATTAATAATATTATTGTCTATTTTAAATCTTATCAATTAGGCGATCACTCAGTAAATATTATATATTTAGTAGTCGTTCCATACGAGTAGCAATTCCATATTTGGTAGTCGTTCAATTAGTCAATCATTCAATAGTCATTTCATATTTGTTTAAGAAATAATAATGAATGCATTTGTTTAAAAAAATATATATTATTTCAAATCAAAAATTATTTTTTAGGATTTAAAAGATGTTTGTTTCAGATTTTTTTAAAAATTGTTTTGTTATAAAATTATTTTTTATTTAAAATATATAGATATGTACATTATATTGGTATCTGGAGAACATCATGTGATATGAGTAGAGAATTTAAATATTTTAATATGAATAAGGCTTTTAAAATAGGCTTCTAGGCCAAGCTAGATTAGATCGAAAAAAAAAAAAAAAAAAAAAAAACTTAGGTAGGTCGTAGGTTAGACTTAGTCCTAAAAAATAAATTGTAGGCCAGACTCAGACCTTTCAAAGTCTGGTCTGGCCTGACCTATTCCCACCCTTAGTTGGGAGTCTCGGGAGCACAGGAGGAACAAGTCAAATATTTGGGAATATAAAAGACTTTGATACCACATCTCTATCTCAAAACCTAATTGTGTTGTCTATCTTATAAATTCAGGATTTAGTTCATTTGTACTCGATATGAAACTTAACCACACACATTTGAACTCAATATTCTCCCCCTCAAGGGAAAGTCTCTCACACACTATACTTGCATTGTTGTTATTATCAACCAAATATACCTCTTGACTACACCCCCAAGAAGACTTTCAGGATCCAATACACTAGGATTCACTCCCGCTCCCTCGTCAAGTTGTGTTATGACTATGATACCACTTGTTGGGGAGTCTTGGGGTCGCGAGAGCTACAATGAGTCAAATGTTCAAGACCACAAGAGACTTTAGCATTACATCTCCATCCAAAATCTTAAGACAATGAACATAATGTAATATTTAACCATTCCCACTTGAACCCAACTTAATAAATATTGAAGCAGATATAATGATATATGTACCTGATAGTAAATTAATGTAAAGAAATGCTAAAAAAAATGTTCTTTGTAATAGCCCGACCCTCTAACCAACACGATCATTCACATACTTCTCCCTTTTCTCCAATTAGAAATTAGCAAACTCAATTGATAGAAGGAATAAATTAACGTTGATACTTATTTCCTATGTAAGGAGTTCAATTTCCACGAAAGGCGTCTTTTTTGTAACAGCCCCGCCCATCTAACCACAATGTTATTCACAATCTTCTCGCTCCCCTATTTCCTTAAAATCTAGCAAGTTTTTGCCTTTAGTGAGAATCAAACCCCATACCTAGGAATAAAACCACAATTAATTCATTCTCATTATCAATTGAACATTCATTCCAACTACCAATTAAGCTGTCAATCAGATGAGTCGAGCTGCTACACTTTTAGGATACTTGTTAAGAATCAAAATATATTTCTATAAAAAGGATGACCAAATAGAAAAATAAAATATTGGAAATTGTTCATTTGATACTTTTGAACAAATGTAACAATTGCGACAATTTTGTTGTTGTTGTTCTTACATGTCTTTTTTAAAGATGGTATCTACAGATATCCACTAATATTCGTGGATACTCAAAACTATTAAATTTCTGATAAATATATCTAAATATGTATAATACAAATATTATTTTTATTCTACAAATATAATAACAAACGACTACTATACGTAGATTTTCGATGCTCATCGCCATCCATCCACACATGAATCACACCATTACTGGATTTTTATATTTTATTTTTAATATGCTACTATTTTGAAGTAAAAAACATAATATGCTACTAATATTTAGTTGGGTATTTTAACAAATTTCTTAAAATGCTCCTTCTGTCTTGCTTTCCATCTAAACAATTATTATTTGAAAAAGCTTTAATATTTTTTTTTCAGTTGATAGTATACTAGAAATTTCATTCTAGTAACAATAATATTTTATTATTTTTATTAAATAAGATTATATAATTCCTACAAAAAAAACTCTTACAATTAATTAACACAAAAAACTCACATAATTGCAAGATTTTAAATTCGAATTCTGAATATGATGTCAAACATCACAATTTTTATTTATTTATTATCAAAATAAATTGTTTATAGAATTTATTTTTTGTCGGTAGATAAAATTAAAATATTTGAAAAATCTACCACTCACTCTCTAACCCCAAAACATATAAAAAATACCATTTTACCTTCTCTTACCTCCTA
>JBBPBT010000183.1:5360769-5371395 GCA_037974875.1 Cicer bijugum
CCCCCCCCCCCCCCCCCCCCCATTCTTTCCCTTTCACTGCTTCACTGCTCTCCTCTCACCTAAAACATCTAAGCATAGCATAGAGATTTTAAAGTTTCTATCTGTCTGAGCAGGATCTTAATTCAGCAAATGAGGAAAAGAATACACCTCTTCATTGGGCGTGCCTCAACGGGCATATTGAGGTAAGTACTGCGCTCTTTTAAAGACACTCCTCATCATTTCACAGATCATGGTTTTCCTTAACAAACAAGTACTGTGCAGGTTGTGAAGAAATTAATCATGGCTGGAGCAAATGTTAGTGTTTTAAACAGGTCTGTCATATCAGCTGAGCTGAGTCTGTAGCATTTCAAAATGTGTTCAGAGTTTCTTTATAATTCATCTATTTTAACACTATGACTTTTCAGTCATGAGAGGACTCCAATGGATGAAGCTGTGAGTAGAGGCAAGCTTGAAGTGATGGATGCAATTAATGAAGCAGTTGCACTTGTTGAACTTCGTGGCGCTCTGGTTTCTTAATTGGAAACTTAAAGTTTATGGTACTCTAAGTAACTTGTAATATGAAAACTTAGTTGATAGTTATACCTGTCTTCTTGTGGTGTTTTCTTGCTCAGTGTCAAACAGGATCATGAACTTGCTTCTCCTTCCAGTTTCCAGGTTGGAAATCCTTTTTGGTAAGTGGACTTGAGGCATTGGCATTCTGTGTACCTAAAAGTGAATTAAGTTGATAATTCTAATTTTGAAGCTAATTATGTAGTCTGTAAATTCAGTGCAATATCATATATCAAGTCTCTAAATGATTATTTTTACGGTTAAAATATATTTTTAATCAAAACTCATTTTGGTTGTTTTTTAGGAGATTCATTGTGGTCTTTTATCTTCAAGTTATACAAATCCATCCTTTTATTCATCTCTATTGAATAAGATATTTGTTGGCCATTAACTATGTCACACCTATGACATGTCAAAAAATCACTTAAGTACTTGTCTTTTTTTCCAAAATTCTTAATTTTAGTAAGACTACAGTTTGGTCTATTAAATTGATTTGCCTTGTATTTTAGGCAATCCTTCAGATCATAAGCACATTTCCTCGGTCAATTAGCTTCGTTATGAGAATCAATTTTGAAGAAAGAGTTAAATCTTGCACATGTCAGCAACTGAGAATGTTGTAACTAACTGACAGAGACCTATAAAAAAACTGACTTTGAGATATATATATCAGTCATCCTCATACTTCAAACCACTTGTTTCGTTTTTTTTCTATCCATTGCATAACCTTAATAGCCTACTTAGGTGGGAGCTAGTTTTGCACACTTGTTTAAGAGGTTCATTAGAAAATGCAGAAACCTCATCTATAAGCATGATAGAAAAAGCTTCCTAACTCTTTTTCTCTTGTATTAACCTCCCACTTCACCAAAGGCAAAAACTTCCCATTATTATAATCGCCTCAAAAGGACCTCTGAATTTTTCGTACCTCATTTGACATTCTAAATAGAACCGTAAATGTTAAAACCATTTTTTATAGTATTTTAAGATTGTTTATTCTTTATTTTATCGTATTTTATAGTTTTAATTTGCACTTATTTTTGTTTCTACAAAATTAATTCTTGGAATGAAACATAATGCAATATGATCAGTTTCGGATGCAAAATTCCAAAAATAATGTCCCAATATATTGTTTAGACCTTACCTTTGAAGAAGACACAATCATTTGTTTAAAAATTGGATTTTCTAATCTACATTTACACTTATATCCCCATTTTTAATGGTTTTTCCTAAATCCCTTTGCGGTCAATACAAGTAGAAAAAGATATCATACAATTCATACCTCTATAAAAAAAAAATCCCGACAATTTTTTTTTTCTTGTAAGTTACTGTAACCAAAAATTTCATTTCCAAACTTTCTAGTAGTTACTTTTGTATTTCGAAAAATTCGTAAATGAAATTTTTTATAATTATTTGTTAAATCAAAATTTTATTTTTAAATTTTTTGATAGACAAAAAATAACTATCCAAAAATTTGTAAATAAAATTGAGTTTAAAAAATAATTACCAAAAATTTTATTAACGAATTTTTTATATACAAAATTAACTGAAAAATTCATAAATGAAATTTTCAATTTAGTTTTTTCTTTAAATATATTATTACAATATTTTTACACTATTTTAACATTGTTATTTTTTTTTGAAGGAGACATTAATACCAAAGGGTTTCACTTAATGATTCTTTGAATGTATTTTGTGAACATTCTTGTATATTATATCTTGTTGATCGTAGTTCACAATGTAACGATTTTTGGATTTCTAAAAAATTTCACCATTGAGGTTGAGCAAATCATATTTTAAGAAAATCCTGAAATCTTTTTGGGAGTACATTGTAGGAAGATGATTGTTTAGGAAGATAAATACTTAATAAATAATAAGATATATAATCGGTTTTTCTTAGAAGGTTTCAGGTTTAATACGTTTTGAAAAATAATAATAATTTGGGTTGAGAGGACGTGTTTTTAATGAAAATTATGATTTCGAAAATCATTGAAGAAAAGAGAGGTTTAAATAAGCATTGAAGAAAGATAAACAAAAAACATAGATTTAATCGAAAGTGATCAAATGACAATTTTCAAAAAAGAACATGCATGATATGATCAAGGACAAGACAACACGGATTCAGACATAAGCGACTACACAAACACACGATAGAACATACAAGAAAACATAAGCAACAAAACAAAAAGCATATAAGGTAAGACAAACGAGTGCTCCTAAACTAATGAAATAAAATGCAAAATACTTGACCTATGACAGTCGAATGTAATATAGAAATTTTGTTCTTTCACTTATCATACCAGAGGTGGTTAAACTTTTCTATCTCATGTTCTTCTAGCCAGAAGCATAGTTAGCTTGGTTATGATCTTGCTTCTGAATCAACATATGCAGTTCTTTGTTCTAGTGTTTTGATTTTGTACTAGAGGCAAAAAATTGGTCCTTGAACATACTGAGGAATGGCTTCAGATTTTTTGTTCTAAGATGTCAATGAGTTTGACCAGATGATGATATATATAAACTCATTTTTTGTTCAAACTTCTCTAGTGGTGAGATTTTATGATGATCTCCTACAAGAGAGTTTTGGTAATTTACTTGCACTTCAAGCCATTTTTAGGATAATCTAGTTTCATAATTATTTCAAATACATCACCTATGGATCACATCAGATGAAGATATTTGTTCCATCAGACGAATGAACTTTCAATTTACTTCAAAAATGAACTTATACATGCTTGCTTCTTCTAAAGGATGATGATCAGATCATTGATTCTGTTTGATCTATCCTTTTTAATCATTGTTGGATTTTGTCTTGATTTTAATCATGAATGCTTGAGTGTATCCTCCAATTTATGTTATGTTGTAGAGCTTCAATTTGTGATCATTTAACCTTTCGAAAATATTGTGTTGAGTAAGAGGTTGCATTATTGATCCTTTCTTCTAAAGGTTATATGCACATTTGAAGATACATCCTAGATCATTAGAGTTTTTAGAAAGTTTCTCCATGTTTTGGTTAGTTTTATTGTTGAAATACTTTATAATGTTTCCATTACTTTGCACTAACAATTTTGTTCAGTTTATCATTGAAGTGTTTTAAGAGACACAACTAGAAGTCAAAATATAATTGAAAGAATTTTCAAATCATATATAAATAAATCTTAGAAGAAGAGATACAAAAGAATGTTTCAATTTGCAGTTAAAAAAACATAGTAGAAGATGAAGTATTTCCTTAGATAATTTTAATCTAAGATAATATATCTCATATAGATATGATTTGGATGAAGTATTTCCTTAGATAATTTTAATCTAAGATAATATATCTCATATAGATATGATTTTGAGATGTTTACTTTGTTTCAAGGGACACAATGACAATAATTTTTCATGTTTATACTTTTCTTTGAGTATTCACATATCTTAATACAGTGATTCAGTTTTACTACTAAAAAAATCATTGAAGAGTGATTTCCATAAGAATAAATTAAACACGAATACACTTGCTCTTGAGAAGATAAAATACCCTTGGAAAAAAAAAACTTTGTAAAGGAGATGAAATTGACATTTGAAAAAAAGATGTTCTACTAAAACGCTTTATCTATTTTTCAGATGACAATTAGAGTTCTTGCGAATTAGTTTTTATCAATCTAGGTTTTGAAAGAAATTAAAAAAAAAATTATGAGAGAGAAAAAGGATTGATCCAAAAATATACACTAATTCATATCATTTCACTAATATTTCCGAAGGAAGGGATTTTTACTCGTACACGATATATTTTTCAATCAAGAGACAAAACTCTGAAACCAATTGAACGTGATGGAAAACATAAGAAAAAGGGTGTTGGAATTGTGTTTTGTCATTTCTAGAAGATACTTCAATTGCTTTACATAAAATTGTTCTTTTTCAAAACATTCAATTTACTCTTATAAAACATTTAGTCAGAATAAAGTTGAATCATAAAGAACTAAGATGAGAGGAATAGAAAGAGATAAATGAGACCCAAATATTTTTATACTAGTGCAAAAAAGATTGTTGTTACATCTAATCATCTCCTCAAGCAAAGATTTTTCCTCGGTATAGTCGAGTATTTAATCCACTATTTCAATAAATATCATACTAGTATTCTACACTATGCGTCTTTGGGCTTTGAGTATTTTTCTCTACCTCTTCAGGTTGTCATCATCAAAACCCTTCTACAGCATTTTGGTAACCTTCCGTTGAGGTTCATGAGTGTTGTTGTAACTTTTTAGGTACCTCTTAGGAATGAGAGAGTTGTTGCCATTATCGGGACAATTTACATCAATTCTAGTTTGTGCCTGAATTGACACAAAGTTTATTTCTAGGATTCTAACTCTCATTGACAGGATGTTAAATATCAAGTCCTATATCTTTACAAGTGTGTGAAAAACACTTTGATTGATTTACATCAATTATAACAACTCTCTATGGTGAGGATTTTTCATTAATACTTTTCTTTTGATGTGTTCTTGACTTTTTCATTCATACATGTTGATTGGGCGAATTCTTCTTAAATAGAGAGAAGAAATGTCTATCAAGAATATTATTGTTAGAGATCTTAAATCCACATTTAAGACAGATCCGTTTTTAAGATGTATTCATATATCTTCATAATTGATTATGCGTATCTTCAATATTAAGAGGTCAAATCTCAAAGGATGTTTCATAGACTTTCAGAAAGTTTAACATGTTCAAAATGTTGACCGGAAAATAAACAAAAATGTCTTTAGAGCATTGGCTATTTAGATATTTGATTCTCCAAAGTGTTGACTTTCAAATCTTTGACTTTCTAAATCATTGACTTTCATCAGAATAAGACAATACATTGCTTGTTATAGTTATTAGAGGCAAACAATCATTTTTCTTGATAGACTTATCAGAGGCATACAATCATTTTGTTTGACACATAAATTTGAGACACAATATTTAAATAGTTGCTGGTATTAACAGAGTTACCGGAGGCACACTTAAGAGCGTTTGTCAAAGTCAGACACAACTTTAACAACTTCTTTAGAACTCAGTTTTGTAAATTCTATTTTCCTTGTTCATCTGAGGATCTAACTTATATCAGAACAAAGTCTTGTAAAGCTTTGACTTGTACTACATATCGCAATACTTTTTATTAGGTGATATATTTTTTATTAGTAGACATAGTTACTTGTTGATTAGGTGATAATATTTGTTGTGTTTAGAAACATTTAGATTATTATCTCTAATTTACTTGTAATTTATGCTACCTTAAAATAGATAGTTATTAATATAAATATTTGTCTTATATCTTAAACACAACTTATTAAATTAATCAACTAAGCTAGTATCATGGTTAAGTTAAACTAGTAGTTTTATCAGGTTGAACGAGACAATCTATTATTTCATTAATGCTTATGAGATGATTCAAACTTTCTAAAATATCATGTGTAGATCAGGTCAATGGGATGTGTAACTCAATCGGTCATTTGTTTTCATAACAATGGTAGGACGGCATGTTGATTTTAAAAGCAAGGTTAGGCAACATGTTGATTTTAAGCTAAGCTAGGTTTCATAACAAATCTTGGAGTGTGATTTTATCAAATATCTTAAACTCTACTAGTTGTTTGCCGTTAAAGTAAATAAAAGCTAGGTTAGACAACATGTTGATTAAAGTAAATATTTATAGAAGTATTGGTGAAATCAAAACCTTATAAAACTGTCGGGGCAACAACATCTGTTAGGATCGATGGCTATTCAAATCTAGAGATGGTTAATAGATTTCTTTGTATGCAACGAATAAGACAATTAAAACTTTTTCGCAAAATGGAAATTATGCTTATTGAAACCTTTAATAGAAATTGTGAGATTCATTACGAAACACTATACTTTAATAAGAATAGTTCAATTTGCTAATTCTCTATTTGAAGAGATACCTTAATTAGGTAATTAATAAATGTAGCACCTCAATTTTATCCGACCAATTTAAAATAATTATAAAAAAATAGGTAAAATATGTTTTATAAATATTTTGCAGTTATTATTATTATTACTAAAAATTGTCATTTTATAAATCATGTTTGATTTTGAGTCTATATGGGTTTCCTGTTTTCTTTCTTTTCCTTCCAGTACTTCGATCTAATGGTTTTTCCTTCCAACTTTCATGTTTTCTTTCTTTTCCTTCCACTGCTTCAGCCAGTTAGTCCCCTCCTCATTCATGAATTTTCATGTTAACTTCCCCTCTATATTTTTATTTTTCTTTTCTGATTTTTCTTTTCATTCCACTTGCTTTACAAGAGTAAAAGTCCCTGCCCCTCTATATTTTTATTTTTATAATTTGTTTTGTTTTTTTTAGTATAATAAAGTTATTATTTTTACTACATGTATACTCAATAAATAATAATAAGCCACATATTTCCTTAATCATCTCACGTTGCTTAATTTTTGTTCTAAAACAATCAAAAATACTAGAGATTAATTTTATCTTATGAATACATAGATTGATCACTTAAGCCTATAAATTGAGAACGAAAATTACTATTAAAGGAGGTTTTTTTATTATTGAAGATAAAATAAATCATGTTCATGTCCATGATTTTGTATTGTGCTTATTTTTACTTTATTTTGTCCCTCTTCAGTATTCAATATTCGAGAGTGTAAATTCAAAATGAATGAACAAGATATTATAGAATGAAATTATCAATTAATCAAAAGATAAATAAACAAAAAGTCAAGCAAACCAAATAGAGTAGTTGGGACTTAAATAGTCGTTTTTGTTGTAACGATGATCGGCCATCGCCAGACACCACACTTCTTCTTCTTCCTTTTCTTTTTTCTCTTTCTTCTCTTTTTCTTATTTCTTTTTCCTTTCATTTCTTCTTTCTTTATTTCTTCTTTATTCTTTTCTTGTTTCAATGGTCGCCTCCCCCTCCTTTTTTTTTCTTCCTATTTTGTTTTTTCTCTTTCTAAAATTAGGTGTACTATGTGAATTATTTTTATTTTTATTTTTTACAAAAAACGAGTTTGGACTCCAATCCCAACTTCATTTTTTATATTATTATTCTTTAACTAAAATTTATTTTATAAGATTAATTTCATTTTACTTTCTTAAAATTAGATGTTTAGCCTTTTTAATTTCTCTTAGAAAATAAGACAAAAATATTAACAATAAATATTGAAATTGATTGAAATGAGACATCTTATCAATCTTAATATTTATAACTTCTAAATTGTGACAGCTTGATGATGTTAAGCTCCAAATTAATAATCTTTTAATAAAATTGGATTGATCAAGATATGACATTTTATCGGTCTTAGTTTAAAACGCATGAATTGTGACAACTTTGTGATCATAACCATTTTCAACTAATTTCAAACAAACAACCAAACATGCTTATTATATTAAATTTCTCAAAACCCGAAGTCTTTTTCCTTTATCAAGTTAACAACATCTTTTAACTAAATCTAAATTTCTGCAACAAAATGTATTTCTTTAAAAGCAATCAACACATTTATATTTTTTACCCAAGAATCACGTAGCTTTGATTTCTCCATCGCACAGAGAGATGCGTAGGAGCAAGATCGCACTATTGTCAAACACATTAATAAAAACAAATCTTTTTTTTTCCTTCTCTTACATAAGAACACATTTATTTCAAACTAATATTTAAAAAACAATTGATATTCATATTTAATAAATAAATAAATAAATAGAAATAAATCTATTTAAGTTAATATTAATTTTGCACAATTAATTATAGGTAACCGTGTTTTAACGGATGTCGTAGGATGTTAATATCTTCGCTATGCATAATCGACTCCAGAACTTAAAATTTGGTTTGAAAGATTTTTTTTCTTTTTATTTACAGGGTTTCTCAATATTTTCCTTATTTTAACATAAACTTTTTTGGCGACTCTATTAAATTCAAGGAAAACTCCAAATTTAGGTTGCTACTGCTGGCAACTCCACTGAGGACCCTTAGAGAGTCAAGCCTATCAAAATTAATTGTGCAAACTATTTTACTTTTTTATATTTGTTTTTTTTTCATTTTCTTTTATTTTATGTGTTTATTATTTCCAAATAAATATTAGTTGTTATTATAATATTCTTGTAAACTTGTAGATCATTTTATTTTATTTTACATTATTATTATTATTATTATTTTGTTTTTGTATAAGGATATATGTTTTATTAGCATTATGAAATTATTGAATTATGCTTATTTTACACCCTATTTGTAGAGTCTCTCGATGGATTGAAAACTTGAAAGAGCGGTCTATGTACAAATTAGGGATAAAAAATCAAACACTTCAAATTGGAGCAATTATTATTCTTGGAAGTTGACCAATATGAGTCCTAAATTACAAGAATGAATAGCGTTTGTTATTCCTCCAACTAAATCTAAACACACTCGTCCATACATTATAATTTTCTACTTCAATTGTTTTGTTCCCAATGTAATGAATATACATTTCCCAATGTTATCATTTGATGTTTAACATTACATTCTTCTTAAACTAATTCAGTTTCGTAGTTGATTGTTCTAGCATTTTAAAATGTTTTTTTTTATGATGATAATAAATATTAGAAATTCAAATATGTAAAAATATAAAAATAAATAAACAAATAATAAATATTAAGTATTTTGACACTTTTAAAATATATACACGGGAACTCGATAGATTCTCAACATATATGGGTGCGTCAAAAAAGGTAGGGTGATCATTTTAAATGGACTTTTGCTTCACCTCAAAATATGGGGTCACACGAGATGTACTAGAGTCATAATGCAAAAACAGTTCTTATCTTTTTTCATCCATTGGTTCTTGAGGGCGTATAATTTTATATAAGGATTGGGGAACTAAAATATAAAGAATAAATTATGCATAATACACATAAATCATACGTCTAACATTCATAACTTATTTATATTAACATGAACCATGCATCTACATTCATATTTTACCTATACTCAACAACCTTGCATAATGCATAACAAGCATGAATCATTCATATCTTGTTTTTATACTTCATTTATACTCAACAACCTTCTAAACTAGTTTTCTTCAATTCTATTGCTTCCGAAGACGATCATTTTTTCATCCATTTCGATTACACATTGAGTAATCAGTCTGAAGACAATCATTCTTTCAGTCATTGACAAATATTAAAATAGCATGAGATAAATATGTATAAAAAAATATGGAATAAATTTTATAACTAATGCAATAAAAAAATTAGATAAATATTTTTCATTGATAAGTATTAAAATAAACAGGGGATACAAATTTATAACTGATGGATAAAAAAACACGAAACAAATGCTTTTTAGTGATAAATATTAAATATCACATGACAAATATTTGTCACTAATACAATAAAAAATACGGAACAAATATTTAGTCTCTGCTGTGAAATAAACATATATTTTGAATAAATTTTTACAAGTATGTCTACAACAATATAAAAAATTTCTCTTCAAAAAATAATCTCAAAATTTGATTTCTACGTCCATTTTGATGTACTTTTATCTTAAATTTTTTATATTTAATAAATTCACATTTAATTAATCTCAAGTTAAAAAATTTTAAATTTTTGTGAAGGATTATTTTTATGAAATTCTAAACATGCTTCCAAAAAATCATTCAAAACTTTTAAAGTTGAAGCACAATTATTATATAGCCGAATAATTTTGTAAATACTAAAAGTTATATTTTTATTTCTCATAAACAACAATTAAAAGATTTTGAAATTTTATAAAAATTAAAAATATATTAAACACTATATTAAAATAATTAAATATTTTCAAAAATGAAAATAAATTGCAAAGACAGTTATTTTTTTAACTCATAAATTTATCTTTTTCAATTTATTTTTTATTTCTAAATTTCTGTTGTTATTTTTTAAATATATTATTTTACTATTCTATGAGGTGGATAAATATAAACTGATTGGCATTTTTTCACTTAACATGTTTAATGTCATTTTATTTAAAAATATGTCAATACTAATAAAGCATTGCAGTCATCCCCATGTTCTGAAAACCTAGTTGCAAAGCTGAACGTTTCTATTTTTTTTTTTTACCTTTTTTGTTCTATTTTTTT
>JBBPBT010000183.1:5378386-5388531 GCA_037974875.1 Cicer bijugum
GTTATCCCTAGAGGTAAAATAAAAATTATTCTTCCTTTATTTTTTAATTGTTAGATTTTCAGTTTTTATACATATTAAAAGATCAATAAAATATATATAAAAAAAATCAATAAAGTATGCTACTTTTAATGTTGTTATTTATTTATTTATTTATTTTTCTATGAATTTAATTAATATGCATTACTAGTGTAAAGAATTTTTATGCTGTCAATCAATTAAATTATTATTAATATTTAATTTTTTCTTTAATTATTATTAAAGTCATCCACATGATTGGTTATGAACTTATGATGTTCTAATTAAAAAAATTTACATTATCAATGTAAAGAGTTGTTATACTATCCATCAAACATAATTACTAGATTATTATTAATATTATATTATATCGTAACTACTATTAAAGTCACCACATGACTCGTTCTGATATCTTGTAACGATTTAAAATTTATAAAAGCACAAAGGATAAGGATAATACTGTAAGGAAGAGTTGTATTAAGCTTGTAGAATGAAATGCATAAGTTCATTACAATATGATGGTAGCTTAGAAAAGAAGAAGGTGTGTACATAACGAAGAAGGAGCAGGCAGAAGGAATGGATCAGGGAGAAATAGAGAGAATGTGCAGAGGGAAATCATTACACATCATTTCACACCCCACTCATTACATAATCATGCCATTTAACATTCTCCCTTCTGTTGCGTCTGCTCCTACGCAATTCCTAAGCCTCAGGATCACCAACCACGTGTCCAGTGGGCATAACTAATTCCTCCACTCTTTCTCTGTTAATAACATAATTTCCATTATTCTCCTTTATCACCCTTTCACGTGTTACATTTCTCCCTCCTTCGAAAACAACCTTGTCCTCAAGGTTGAATTGAGGGTAAGCGGTTTGAAACTCATCCAAATCTTCCCAAGAAGATTCCTTTTCCTCTGTTGCATCCCACTTAACAAGAACATGTGGAATTTCTTTAGAGTTTTTAACAATTGTACGAGTATTCAAAATCTAAATTGGTTGCAAAATTGGACCTTCTTCAATAGTAGATAAAGGTAATGGGAAGTATGCTTGAGGTGAACTACCCTTAAATTTCTTCAATGCAGAAATGTGGAAAACAGGATGGATTTTAGTTTATGCAGGCAATTGTAGTTGATAAGTAACTTCTCCAATCCTTTTAATAACTTCGAATGGACCAAAGCATCTCAAGCTGAGCTTGTGATTCTTTATGAGAGCTAAGGAATGTTGTCTATATGGTTGTAATTTAAACAAAGCCAAGTCGCCCATCTCTAATTTGAAATCCCTTCTTTTCTTATTTGCTTGCCTTTTCATATAATTTTGAGACTTCATCAAATTATCTTTAAGTTGCCTCAGTACTTGATCCCTTTCCTGCAATGCTTCTTGAATGCTTGGGGGATCATTAGGATTGAATTCATACTTGACTACTGTTGGTGGAGGCCTGCCAAAAACAGCTTGAAATGGAGACGTTTTAATGTTGTGATGATAAGAACTGTTATACCAAAATTGAGCTCAGGGAAGCATTTTGACATGTGATTTTGGATTGTCAAAGACAAAGCATCTTAAGTACATTTCTAGAGTTTTGTTCAGGTTTTCAGTTTGCCCATCAGATTGTGGGTGATACGAGGAACTCATAGCTAGAGTTGTACCCTGGGATTTGAAAAGGTGTTGCCAAAAAGAGCTAACAAATACTTTATCCCTATCTGAAACAATGGATTTTGGAATTCCATATAGCTTTACAATGTTGTGGATGAAAGCTTCTGCTACTGACTTGCTAGTAAAATCAGTTTTCAAGGGAATGAAATGGCCAAACTTAGACAATCTGTCAATGACAACTAAAATAGTAGTTAGACCATTGTACCTGGGCAATTTGGTTATAAAATCCATAGCAAGATCTTCCCAAATCTGATGTGGAATGGACAATGATTGAAGTAACCCAGCAGGCATCACATTATCGACTTTAGCTTGTTGACAAATGGAACATTCTCTCACAAATGTTCTGATTTCTTGTTGCATCTTTGGCCAGAAAAACTGAAAAGTTATTTTAGCTAAAGTTTTTGTCATTCATGCATGTCCACCAGTTTTAGAACTGTGAAATTCTTCCATTATTTTGAGCTTGAACTGCTGCTCATTTGGAATCATAATTCTTCCTTTGAATAGCAGAACCCCTTGCCATATTTTCTAATCCTTATTGGCATTAGGATTAGTTAGAGTTTCATCATACACAACCTTCATTTCTAGATCTCTTACTTGTAATGTCATCAGTTCTTCCAACCAAGTATTAAGAGGTTGAGACCAAGCTAACATAAAACTTCTGGACAAGGCATCAGCAGGAATGTTTTCCTTTCCAGGTTTATACTGGATTGTAAAATCATAGCCAAGAAACTTTGGTAGCCATTGTTGTTGCTCAGGTGTTTGTAAGGATTGTTCTAGCAAGTCCTTCAAACTCTTCTGGTCTGTTTTGATCACAAATTTCTGACCCAATAAATAATGCCTGAACTTGCTAAGAGCTTCAGTAATAGCATAAAATTCCCTTGTATAAGCAGATTGCTTTTGCATTCTGGGCGACAGTTTCTTTGAAAAGAAAGCAATTGGATGCTTATCTTGGCTGAGAACTGCACCAATTCCTGAACCAGATGCATCAATTTCTATGATGAAAAGAACTTTAAAATTAGGAACAACTAATACAGGAGCTGTAGTCATTGCCTGTTTCAATTGATTGAATGTTGCAAGGGCAGATTGAGACCATTTAAAAGAATCTTTCTTCAGTAGATCAGATAATGGAGCAGCAATTGTAGCATAATTTTTGACAAATCTCCTATAATAACCAGTCAATCCAAGAAAACCTCTCAATTGCTTCAAATTGATTGGCTGAGGCCATTGTAAAATAGCTTCCAATTTTCCAATTTCTGTAGCAACACCTTCACGAGAGAGTGTATGGCCCAAGTACTCTATCTTTTGAACACCAAAGGAGCATTTTGATAACTTTGCAAAAAGCTGATGATTCGGTAGGATTTTTAAAATAGATTCCAAGTGCCATAAGTGATCTTTCCAAGATGGATTATAGATCAATATGTCATCAAAAAAAACAAGTACATACTTTCTCAAAAGACCTTTGAAGATATCATTCATAAGGCTTTGAAAAGTGGCTGGAGCATTAGTCAATCCAAAGGGCATTACTAACCATTCATAACAACCAAAATGAGTTCTAAAAGTTGTTTTGCATCTGTCAGTAGGGTTCACCAAAATTTGGTGATAACCTGATCTTAAATAAAGTTTGGAGAAGTAGCATGCCCATATAATTCATCAATTAGTTCATCAACAGTAGGAATTGGAAATGAGTCTTTCACAGTGATAGCATTGAGAGCTCTATAATCAGTACATACTCTCCATGAACCATCTTTTTTTCTTATTAAGAGAATTGGAGAAGAAAAAGGACTTTTGCTAGGCTGAATTTTTCAATCTCCTCTTTTTGACTATGAGGATACCTGTAAGGTTTCACTTTGACAGGATTAGAGCCTTCCAACAAGGGAATGAAATGATCATGCGATCTAGGAGGAGGCAGTGAGATAGGTGTGGCAAACACCTCACTATAAGTGTGCAATAATAAGGCTAGCTCAGGTTCCATATTTTCAGGCAATGCAAGTGGTGGAGTAGGAGAATTATCATTAATCATCTGCATGTTGAAAATTTCTGCAATAGAATTTGTGTGCACCATTCTTTTGATATGATGGAGTTCTGCTTGAGAAGGAATGAGTTCCTTATCACCTTGAAGAGTAGTGAATTTGTCCTGCCATAGAAATTTCAGTTGCAATTCTTCATAATCAGCAATATGAGGTCCAATGGTCTTCAACCAACTAGCTCCTAAGATTAAATCTGCTCCTGATATAGGTAATAGAAATGCAGGCAATTGAAAAGAATTTCCTTGAACTTGCACTGTGAGTTGTTGAATGAGTCCTTCAGCATTCATATAATTCCCATTTCCCACCATAACTTTGAACATGGGAGCAGGTTCTATTGGTAGCTTAAGAAACTTAGCTACTCTAGGCTGAAGGAAATTATCAGAACTCACACCATCAATCAAAACAGTTATGGGTAATTGGTCAATGTGAGCTAAGAATCTAATTGTGCCTACCCCCATACCACCTTTTATGGCATTTAGAGATAAATGGTGATCCTTAGCATTGACTTGTTCTTCTAGTTCCACATTAATTTGTACCTCCGAATCACACAAAACAGGTTCATCAATACATTCTTCTAATTGCAAGAATAACATTTGTCTATTTGGGCATTTATGGTTAAAGGTAAACTTTTCATCACAAAAATAACATAAGCCCTTTTCTCTCCTTAGCTGCATTTCTGCTGGGCTGATTTTTTTGACATTTGAATTCCTCAAGGGAGGGCCCTCAGGAGTTGGCAATAATCCAGATGAAGTGTTTCTAGCAGTAGGTTTATGCACAACAGCAATTGAATTAGATGCTATTGGGGAGTATTTGTGAGTGTAGTTTGCATTGACAGCCTTAGTCGCAAGTGTATATCTTTCCTCATAGAGTCTAGCTAAGGCTACTGCACACAATAAAGTAGGAGGTGTAACACCCCAATATTTTTATATATATTATATATGCATCTTTTAGTAATTTTTGTAATTCATTATTTAATTAATAATTTATTCTACATGTAAATAAAATAAATTAAAATTTACTACTCTCTATTTTACTTGAATAGTTATAACTTTTATTTTTACTTAATTGTTTTGTTGTGACAATTATATTAGAACGGTTTATGACATAATTATTTCCTACGTGGACAACTGTGTATTTTGTTTATTTAATTATTTTCGATAATCATGAAATTGATGTGTTAGATACATTGATTTTATTTTTATACGTTACCTACAGTGATAATTTTGTCTTACTTGATTTATTTTAGTTGATGAAAACATTATTTAAATTATTTAATTAAATTATAATTTATAAAAGTTGTATCATTTATTAGTTTTATTTTAGACCAAATAAGTATTTAACCTAGGAGAAAATAGAGTTAGTGAAAATACTTCATTTTATTTATATATTTTATTTAATTAATTTAGTGTGATAATAATAAAGTAATTGTTCCTTTAATTTTAATTATTTGATGAAATATATTTATATTAATTAATTAATTAGTTGTTGGGGTATTTTTTAGAGTGAACAATGATCAAGTCAATTTTGGTAAAAATTTAATCATTCACACTATATTTTATTTTTAATAGTATTTAATTATAGAACCATGTGTTTTCTATTTCACATCTACTCAAATGTGTAACAAACACGAATAAGTACGTAAATTAAGTCATAACGGTTGGTCATTGAATGATATTATTCCAATTGAATATCTTATTGATGTGTGCAATAAATCTCAATGAGAAAAATTATTCTCTTTCTCTAATCAGCTTCACTCTCCATTCGCAACATTATATTTTGTTTATCTGAAATATTTTCTAAGTCACTCAAACAACCACCCACATATTCTCTCTCTTTCTTGTGGAAGCTCTAAGCTTTTGTTCCTTCATCTTTATGAGTTTTTTGCGGGATATGTAGTATTACGTGGAAGGAAAGCATCCAAGGTAAGGGCTTTTCCCCATGCAGAGTTAGACTAGATATTAAATTAGCGATTCTAAGATATTGATATGATGTCTGGATGTCTTAAAAGAAAAAGGCTGATTTTTATTTTCGTCGTAAAGAAATTAATTATAATTCTTTGATTGTTTTATTTTTATTTTTATATACCTCTATGTTGATTAAATTAATTATAGAGTATTATTTTTATTATTATACCTTGATAAATATGTTTGTAGTGAAAATATTTAGTGCTTTACATGTTTTAGAGTATTTAATTATAAAGTTATAATTTTTATAATGATGTAATTAGTAATATGTTTATTATGATGTGTATTTGATTTTAAGTGTGGACTTTTGAATATTTTAAAATTAAAACTTGACTTTTATGAACAATATATGTGTCTTGAAGAAATTGGTGAGAATTTTATATTTCTTTAATTTTCATAATATGAGAATATAAATTTGATGTCCTATGTGATTAAAAAGTTTATTCTAAAATATTTTGTCTTTGTGGTTGCCTAAGTGGCTGGTGATGTGTGTTTTAAATATTGTTATCTGTGTGGTTGCCTAAGTGGCTGGTGACTTGTGTTTTAAATATTATTATCTTTATGGTTGCCTAGGTGGCTGGTAATTTGTGTTTTAAAAATTGTTATCTTTGTGGATGCCTAAGTGGCGAGTGATTTGTGTTTTAAATATTGTTATCTTTGTGGTTGCCTAAGTGACTGATGATTTGTAATTGTTTAAGTGAGTGGTGTTATGTACTTTTTGAGCATTATTATCATTTCATAACATATCATATGCATCTTTGTGGACGCCTGTGTGACTGATTTAATTTTCCCTATTGGTATGGGTGACTTCTGTGTGGATGCTTGTGTGGCTGGTTATATCCGGATCATATATAGTTAGGAGCACGCATAACTTAAATACATTTTATTGTTATTTTTATTTTAATTTAATTATTTGTTCTACAATTGTTACTTATTTATATACATTTTATGACTGTTGATATATCTTTGAGAACTATTAAATAATCAATTTCTTTAAATCTTTTATTACAAAAGGATTTTATATTCATATTTTATGGTTGTTATTTTATTATTTGGTTTAATTTTTGTTGTGGGATGAACTGACCCCTTACACCAACATTCAGGTACTATTGATCTCAAAGAGTTGCATGAATGATGTTTGATTGGTGCACGCGCGTGGGAAAATGAGACTTTTATTTAAAAATAATATTTTATATTACTAAAAATTTTGTGGTACATTGTAAGGTTATTTACTCGTCATAATTAACTTTTAATAGAAATGTGGAAGTGAGATTTTATTCCAATGTAATGTCCTTAATTTCAGTCAACATTATTCTTTTAAATTTCACTCAAAGATAATTTATTTTAATTTGGAACATAAATGAATATCGATATAACAACTGTAATATTAATTTTGTAAACGAATAAATAAATAATATTTTAGTAAATTACACTACGTTCTTTTATAAAAAAATATATATTAAGTTATTTTTACACATCTTCAATCTATTATATGATGAACTACCCCTAAAAAAAATAGTTGTTTCTAAATAAATATATATATATATATATATATATATATTTTTAAGTAATAATTAGATAAAAAAAATTTGGGGCGTTACAGGAGGAGCCATTGCAACCACATCACGTCGAATTTCTTTTTGCAAGCCACCAACAAAGCAATTTAAAAGAGCTTCATCATTTAAGCCTATAGATCTATTCTAGGGCCATGAATTTAAGATAATAATCAGAGATGGAACCTGTTTGTGTCAACTTGAATAATTCTGCCATTGGACAATCATATGGGGAAGGTCCAAACTGAGATTCCATTGCTCTAGTGAGATCTAGCCATGAAGTTATTGCAGAAATTCGATTCAACATTTGAAACCAAGGCACTACATCTTTATCAAAATGCATGGCAGCAATATCAACTCTCGATAGATCTGGAGTGTTGTGATAGTTAAAGAACTTTTCTGCCTTAAAAATCCATTCCAGCACCCTTAAAAATGCATGGCAGCAATATCAACTCTCGATAGATCTGGGGTGTTGTGATAGTTAAAGAACTTTTCTGCCTTAAAAATCCATTCCAGCACCCTTAAAAATGCATGGCAGCAATATCAACTCTCGATAGATCATTGAATCGATTATCCATCGTTTCAGCTAAATGATGAAGTTCATCTGAATGAGTTGTGACTGTAGCTTGTAAATCCCTCAATCTTGTATTCTCAGCCATGGAAGCTCAATGAAAGCACCAAATGTAACGATTTAAAATTTATAAAAGCACAAAGGATAAGGATAATACTGTAAGGAAGAGTTGTATTAAGCTCGTTGAATGAAATGCATAAGTTCATTACAATATGATAGTAGCTTAGAAAAGAAGAAGGTGTGTAGAGAACGAAGAAGGAGAAGGCAGAAGGAATGGATCAGGGAGAAACAGAGAGAATGTGCAGAGAGAAATCATTACACATCATTTCACACCCCACTCATTACATAATCATGCCATTTAACATTCTCCCTTCTGTTGCGTCTGCTCCTACGCAATTCCTCAGCCTCAGGATCACCAGCCACGTGTCCAGTGGGCATAGCTAATTCCTCCACTCTTTCTCTGTTCATAATAGAATTTCCATTATTCTCCTTTATCACCCTTTCACGTGTTACATATCTCGAATGCATAAAACTTTTTAGAATGTATGAAAATTAAACTTTTTTTCTATAATGCCATTAATCATATATTATCTCCTCTCTTATATTTTCTCTCTGCAGTAAATAACTATGAGTATTATTGAGAAGGCAATAATTAATGTTGCACTGAATTTTGAAAATGAGAATTAAATATGAACAAGATTTTCCTATGAATGTAACAAATTGACAATTAAAAAGGAACAATGAATTAGTACAAAAGAGAAACAGCTGCATTAAGTGATTACATCAAAACTATTTATGGTTATCACAAATAAATATTTTATTTGTCGCATATTAAATGTTGTTTAAGGTTATAAATACACTTTTTAAGAAAATTATTTAGTGTACTAATTTTATAATAAAAGGAGTTTCAATTATCAAAGTTTCATTATTAATAGTTTATAGAGACCACACGACCAGTAAATACCAAAATTGATTCAAATTTAAAATTGAGATCTTACAATTATGTGTAATTTTTTTTTATCATTTTATCTAAAAAAAATAATAGTTTGTAGAGTAATTAAATTAGATGAGATACAATAAATAACAATATATTAATAAGAAAAAATTGATGACTCATTACTAATTTTAAATGACAATTTTATATGATAGAAGTAAATATTTCAAATGAGAGGCACAATATTACGAGGCATGGGTAACTAATTGCAAAGAAATACTTTTACACTAATTTAAAATGATATTAAGTGATTTAATTGCCATAAATTCAGGTATAAAATAAATAAATTTACTAATCTATCCTTAATTATAATACTAATCTCCTCACAAAATTAAGATGTTGCAATTAATAAAAAAATTGTAAATCTTATTTTTTTTAAATAAATATTGTTCATGTAACAATGTAGTGAATAGTACATAGAATATATCTAACGGTGAATTCACTATGGATTTATTAAATGGGATTCACCTAGTCACATCATCTTAAAATACTCTATTCATTTTTTACTCCAACTGTGAACTCACATATTCATTAAATATGGTCCACCACTATCAAAATATTCATTTATTGTTATTCGTAAATTAATACAAAAAAGTAACCGTAATGAAAGTACAATTCCTTCGTGAGAGAACGGTGAAGACATGACACATCTCCAACCGTGAACTTTCAAAAAATTAAAATATGGTGTGTTCAAATAATATTTTTTTATATAAAATATATTATATCAATACTTTCTTAATAAAATAATCAAAATTTATCAATGAAAGGGACTCAAATTTATGTTTGAGATGCCTTAACTAGGATTAATATCTCTCACGAAAAAAAAAATCTATTGAAAACAAAAAAGAAAATAATATTTTTGGTATGAGAAGTGTCAAATTCTGAGATCTCGGGGGTTCCACAAAAATGTGTTAAAAAATATGTTAAAGAGGTTGTTAATTTTTGTTTTTATTTTTATTAATATAGATATTGTACTTTTTTTGGGTGAATATGTTGATGAATTGAATTTTTTCCTTCCATCCGGCAAATCTAAAAAAATAATGAAATAATTTTATATTAAAACTATTCATTGATATTAAATAAAAAAATTTAAAATTTAAAAATAAAATTATGAGTAATTAAATAATTATATTTTATTTGTTAGATGATAGTAAATAAAGATATGAAATATATTATATGTAAATGACAAAAATACTTTAAATAAATTATATTTATTTTAAAATTTCAATTAACTTTCATATTTTTATAACTGTAAATATTAATTATTTAAATTATATAAAAAGACAAAACTATCTTTGTGTAAAATCATAAATATTTTTTAAATTAATTATTAATATTTTTTTTAAGTTTAATATCAAATTCTATTAATTA
>JBBPBT010000183.1:5405791-5433599 GCA_037974875.1 Cicer bijugum
TTAATTTCATTATGTTTGTTTAATGTTTTCCATGGATTTGTCTATGTGTTTTCCATATATTTGTGTGCTTTTCATATATTTGAGTGGTAAAATTAAATCTTAATATATTCATTGTTGTTATTTTTTAGATTTACCAATTTTAATTGGAATGACTAACTTCTTTCTTTTTTGTATTTCATTTTCTTTCCTTATTGATTTTATATTATATGTTTTTGTGTACTTTATATATATTAATGAGTGTGATTGTTTTCAGATTTACTCATTTATAAGCTTTGTTAAAAGAAAACAAAGGTACTACATTTTTTTCCATTTTAAGCCTTGTATTACATTTTTTTTTTCTAATGAATTTCATTTTTGCATTTGTAAAGATAATTAATAGTTATGAATATGATTTCGAACTACTGCTTTGATGTTTTGCTGGCATCGGACTGACCCGTGATAGGTGGTACCTCGGTAATTAGTATTGGCCTGTGATAGGCGGTACAATTATGATTTACGCCCTTCAAGGTGGGTTTTGGTTTGGAATTCTTATTCATGCATTTTGGCATATACGCATTGCATTAGGGTACTTGGCACGCGAGTCATGTTTGTTATAGTATGATGATTGTATATATGTATTCGGTTGTTGTTGTGATTTGTCGTAATTGCTTAGAGGTGTGAAGTTGGGTTGATTAAGTTTTGATGTACTTATGTGTTCATAATAGATGTTATGAATATTCGATGTGTAATTGAGGTGTGAAATTGTGGAGATTAATTTGGTGTTAATTATGAGTTCATAATTGATAATATTAATGTTTAAAGTGTTGATTGATTCAGAGCCATTTTAGAACTAAAAAACCTGCATTTTTCTCAGTTGTATTTGGCTACGACACTGCAGTTTGTTGGAACTTCATTTTTCAACATTGTTTATGCATTTTTTGGCATATGAAAACCCTTTCAAAGAGTATGCTAAGTTGAAAGGTTATTTTGTGCATTCGAAATTTATATGTTATGTGGTATTCATTAATTTCGGTTGGTGACCCATTACAATTATTGTGGAAATCTGGGCTTTGCCCTCCGATGAGAACCATGATCTTCCCACCGGTTAGTATCCTGTAGATGGGGAGGTAGTTGGACACACCTGACTAGAGCTGTGTCAGGAGGATCTTCCAGGGGGCGTGGAGATCACCCAGGTTGTATAATTTTTGTAGTATGATCAAATTAGACGGTTGTGTAAGGACTAGAGGTCTTTCTTTTGTGGATGTATTTATTGTATGTTGGAAGACTGTACCTATACTAATATTGTCAACTTGACTTTTATTCTGATGGGTCCATGTACCACTTTTTGATGTGACGTGGGGGAAGTTAACATTCGTGGGGCAGTGTTTTTGTACAGGTCTGCCGAGAATACCCCAAGAGTATGAGCTATGTCTGATAAGCCTCATAGCCCAGTGTATTTTGATGTTTGAATATTTTGGATTTTTATTTCAAAAATTATTTCGCTGCTTGTAAATATTTGTTTACTTTGTCGTTATGTTACAACTTAAATATTTTTCTTTCTTTATTTCTTTGTTTTAAATAAAAATACACTCGTGCTGCTAAAAATTGGGGTGTTACAAAGTCGCTCTCTTTAAGACGTTTCGTGACATTGCCCAAATTATGCAAGACATACTATCAACCACAAAATCTCCAAGATAAAACAACTAAGACAAACTATATAAGAGTTCTACTACACCGTAGAAAACCGTTATAGAATTATATCCTTAATGTGGCGGTTAAAGTTACTCTTAATATGATGATTAGTCACTCACAATATGGTTCTATGACCACTCATAAATCAAAAGGACTATGGCACAAAAAATCGCTCTAAAAGACTACGACAAAAAAACCGCTCATAGTGGTATTAGGACAACAAAAAAATCGATGGAACTATGACATAAAAATCATTCTAAAAGAATAGTGGTATTAGGACCATTCAAAAACAGACGGAATTGCGACATAACAACTGCTCTAAAATTCAAATGGATTAGAGTACAAAACTACTCCAAAAGACGAAGGGACATAATGAAAGGGGAGAAATGGTTCAAAAATAAGTCGAGCAGAATAAAAAAGGAAGTAATGGAAAATGTACTAAATTTTGGGGTATTATTTACAAAAGTTTGAACATCATTATTTAATGATGGAAGCAAACCCACATATGTTTTCTATCTAATGTGGGACTTTAGTATTTATAGAGTTAAAAACTATTCAAAATAAAAGAGTTTTTCAATATAAAATTTCAAATATTTTGTAAGTTAACACACTAATATACTGTATGTTCCAAACAATATCCTTATCGTGTAGTGTGGGTGTGAGATGCTTCCTCTAGATATTTGACCATTTTGCATCTCAATATCCGATCCTTCCAATTTAGGGGAAAGGATGGTTGTAACGCAAGTCAAGATTTATCTTTATTGCATGGTTATGACATTGTTCTCGATTTATTATTTATTTTTATAATGTATTCTAGATTTATTTTGTTACCTTAATTTTTTTGATTAAGTGTAGTCATTTTTACTCCAATAAAAATTGCACATTAGTTGTGAACATATGGAACAAATTGCTATAATGTTTATGAAATTTATTTAGATTTATCTGTACTAGTGGTCCTCTTATTAACAAAAAATTATTTATGGAACAATGTGCTTGAAATGAAAATTATTTAATTTTCTGGGAAATAGCATGCTGCTGGACAAGGGATCTAAATATTATATGGTAGCTAGTGCATATTCTGTATATTTTGTTAGTTATTATATGTATATGATCATAGGACACAATATATGAACATGCATATGAATATGTAGTTAATTAGGTTCAATGTATATGTAGTTAATTAGGTTGTAAATTAGGTTCAATATATATGTAGTTAATTAGGTTGTAAATTACAAAGTTACAGAGTTACATATGTGTTATTTAAGTTACAGGGTTCTGATTTTTGTCTGCTGATTGTGTGAACTGCTTATGGTATTTGAATATGTTTTGTTGTTGTGTGAACTGATTCTGGATCAAAATAATTTTGAATAAAAAGATAAAAGACAGCACTTTCTAAAAAAAATACCATAAAAAGCTAAAAAGCGCTTTTCAAAAATTTAATTTACAACGTTGAAAAAAAAGCACATTTTACAGCACTTTTTTGAAAAAGCGCTGTAAAATGTTCATTAGGTAGACATTTTACAACGCGTTTTTGAACAAGCGCTGTAAAATATGCACCCTTATATGCATTATAGGTGCACATTTTACCGCGCTTATTTGAAAAAGCGCTGTAAAAGGCGCATACAATATATGAATTATATATGCACATTTTACAGCGCTTTTTCAAATAAGTACTGTAAAATGTGCATAATAATGCATATTATGTGCGCACATTTTACAACGCTTTTTTAAAAAAAAAAACGCTGTAAAATGTGCATAACAAGCGTGCATTATATCTACATGTTTTATAGCGCTTTTTTAAAAGCGATGTTGTATCTTTTACAATGCTCGATTCCACAACGTTTTTTTTTAGAAAAAGCCCTGTATATAAATTAAAAAAAACGCTGTAAAATCCTATTTTTCGCGTAATGATTGTCATCAATTCAACATTTTTTAAGTGTGCTGTAATTGAACATTTGTGTAAGTTATTAAGAGGTTCTCTAAAGATGATGATTCATCTTTAACTCACCGTTTGATGATACTACTCAGATACACAATATTAAGATATTTGTCAAACTTTAGCCATTTTTCATATTATGGATGTGTATTTTATAAGTTAGGAATTGTCAATTTGAACCTGAAGGTATATTTGAGAACATAATGTTAAATCAAAAATACCTTATATAAAAATAGACCGTTTTAGATTATCTCTTAAATTTTTGAATAAAAAAAAAACAATTTATTATATTTTAAATGATGTGACATAAAACTTCATGAAATAATACCATCTAGATGGATTAATTATTCAAATGTCTTTAATTAAATTATAAAAATAAAAAAATTTCGACGTTGAAAGTTAAATGTTTAGAAGATTTTATTGAGATTTAAAAAATATTAATTATTCTATATTGTTATATCATATGCCACATTATTTAAAGAAAGTCACAATATTGTCATTTTTTAGTTAAAAAATTAAAATGAATTATTACAATTATTAAATTTTAAAAAATAGAGATATCAATTTCGTGAATTGATAAAAACAGAGACTAAAAGTGCAATTAAACCAAAAATTTATGAATTGCTATCTATGAAATATATTGTATTTAAATAAAAAATTTATGTATTGTTATGCAAGTATTTTGTATTTAAACTGAAAATGCATGAATTGTTATCCATGAAGAATATTTATTTGTGTATTTTCTTTTAGGCTTGGAAGTGGAAGTGTGTTAGGTTATTCGTTCGGACTCTTTTTGTTAGCTTTACTATAATTTAAAATTATATATTGTAAGCAAGGTAAAGATTTATTCCATCCGTAAGCAAAGTTTCAAAACTGATTAGATTTAGTTATTGGAATACTTTACTAATTAAAACACCCTCAAAATAAATATAATTATTATGTTTTAGTGTAGAAATTAAATAAAGATATGAGAATGTATATCAATATCGAAAACAAACACTATTAGAAAAATTGTAATTAGATCTGGACAAAATATGTCTCTAAATTTAACAAATTTTATTGTTAAATATATTGAGATGAAGTTGAAAGAAACCTGTTTCCAAAATTGGTTTTATTGTCTCTAATTAGAGACATATATATATTCGGCTTCTATTAGAGAGAGCCATTTCTTCTCCAATAGGATTTAGTTTAGTCTCTCAAATTAGTCTCTAATTTATAACATTTCGCCTATGTTGAGACAAACTTTCTATTCCGTCTTTAATTTATAAACATTAATATTTTTATTAATGTCTCAAAAATTCATATCTAATTATTTTATGTCTGAAATATTTAAGTATCAATTTTCAAATATTGAATTTTACACTGTATATATATCAACACTAATTAAACAACAATATCATAAAAGTTTGTATAATTGTTTGGCACAAAATACATTAATAAAACACTACATGCAATCAAACTTTAAATATGTCCAAAACATAAATAATATTTGATTTTAAAAAAAATGTAAACGGAAGTAATCAACACACCATCTTTTTGTTAAATGATTCATTTTTTTATTTTATTTCTTGTTTAAGATTCTTTTGTTGAAGTTCAATCGTCAAAGCTTCAATCTCAACTTCTCTAACAATAAGTTTTTATGATGATACATCAGAAATGGTAGAAGATGATTTTATGAATGTTTTGATAGTAGCAGCTAGATATCCTAATTCTATTATGTGTCCTTTTTTGTTAATGCTTCCAACAACACCCATGTATATTCTATTATTAGAGTTTGGTCCATTTCCTAAAAAATGAGTTATTATTAGTATATATTATATTTGGTAAAGACATTACTTTAAGATTGGTGTATACGTACATATATTTTAGTTTGTTTTTCATTAAACCACTCACCCAGTGACGTGGACCAACCTTACATGAAGGTTAATGAGCTTCGAGAACTAGGAGCGGGACCATTGACTAGAGGGAAGACTAGGAAGCTAAAAGAACAATTAAATTATTAATTTCCTTAGTGTTAAGACATATAAAAAGATTAATCCACATTATTTTAATCTTATGGTCATAGAAATATCTTAAGACTTAATTTTAATTTTGGGATGTAATAATCATACCTTATAATTAGGAATTATGTTGACTTGTGTGTGCCTAAATATTTGGTAGCTTAGGCACCATGTTATTTTATGTTAGGCTATATATGCCTTTTTATTGTAAAACATATGGGGGACTAATTTTGGAAAGAAAAGAAACACTTAGTGTGAGATTAGAGAAATGCTCTCTAGGGTTCTTCTTTGAACCAAATTTGGATCTTATCAAGAGCCTCCTACTCTTGTGGCGATTCTACCTTGATCTTATCATTCCTTGTTGTAGAGTGTGGCGATTTCTACCATTTCATTACTTCTTCATATTTTCTTCTTTTGTGTTCTTCATTCTTATTTGGTACTTTATTTGAAATTATCACTTGGATAGATCCTTCAAATCATATGGAAACACTCAAATCCATATCATGTGGTATTTAGAGCCTCTCATTAAGTGGTAATTTTTGTTTTTAATTTCTATTTTAGTGTTTTGTGTTCTTGAGATATTTGCAATTTTAGTTTCATTTTTGTTCCAAATATCGTTCAATCTTGAGTTGTTGGTTGTTTAGAAGTGTTATAATATGTGTGGGAAGGTTTAGTTTTATGATTATTTATTTCATTTGGGTGAAATTTGAAAACTGTGTTGAAAAAAAAAAAAAACACAAAAAAAATTCTGGGTTTCAGCTGCATCATTTTCTTCACTTGCAATTGCTTGATCCTAAATTTCACTTGCAAATTTGTTTTTGATTTTATTTCTTCCATACAAGTTCGATTCTGGAAATTCAAAAGCCTAAGTTGATTAGAAAAATGAGGGGAATGCGAATATGCAGAGAAAAATCTGGAAATATAAGTGCTGCGAAAAAGTGATTCTGCACAAAAGCACTTTTAAAAAAAAGGTATTTTGAAAAAAAAAAATCCAGAATTGTTCTTAATGAAATACCAAACATCTTTTGCATTCTTCTTACCTCCTTTAGACATTGTAAGTTTGATTTTAAGTTCTCCACATATTTTGATCACTTAGTCATTTAATTCTAGTTTTCCTTATTTCTTTGATAATCTACTTGAGTGTGTCTTCCTTTGGTTATATATTTTTTTTTTGTCTTTTCAATTCTTTGGTTTTGTATTTCAAGTTCTCTTCTCATTTTTTTTTTCTTCTTGGCCTCTTGAATGATAACTTTCATGTGTGATTTGTCACATTGTTTAGAGGTTTACCACCAACTTGATTGAGATTTGTTTGGTTGCTTGAAGAACTTAAAGAGTTGTATTAGGGAGAGTGGAAAAAGGCAAGAGTGAAAATTATAAAAAAAAGTCATTATTGAGTGATATACACGAGTGATACATTTATTGAGTGTAAACACTTAGTGAGTGGTGAGGGCCTTATTTTATTTTGTTCACTTGTTTTTTTTTTTTGTTGTTGTTGTCATTTGTTGATTATTGTGGTATTTGTTTGTTGTTGTTGTTTAAATCATGAGTGGAAGTGAACCAAACCCCCTTTCTCCTAGAACCGTTTTTCTTATGGATCACTTTACAGCAATGTTGAATACTCAAATGAATGCTTTAAGAGAAGAGTTTGTGAATCAAAGAGATAGGAGATCTCATCATGGAAGATCTTCTCAAAATGAAGATGGGTTTGAAATCGAGGGAAGTAGAAGACAAAGAGAACATGTGAGGAACCATAAAGACTATTATGAAAGATGGAATCATAGGAATCATGAGAGAAACCATAGATATTGTCATGGAAATGAGAGGAGGAACCAAAGACATGATGATACATATGTCCGTGGCAAAATTAAGTTCCCTTCATTTCATGGAAAAAGTTATCCGGAAGCATATCTTGATTGGGAGCTTAAGATAGATCAATTGTTTGAAGCTCATGATATTAGAGAAGATATGAGAGTTAAGTTGGCTACATTAGAGTTTAAGGATCATGCTTTACTTTGGTGGGACCAAAATGTCAAGGAAAGGAGGAGATGTGGTGCTAGGCAACTAACTAATGCCCCTAATACTTTCATGAGATTGATGAACCATATTTTAAGACACTTCATTGGAAAATATGTGGTTGTTTACTTTGATGATATTCTTGTGTATAGCTTGAACATGCATGATCATATTGAGTATCTCAAGAGTGTTTTACAAGTCCTAAGAGAAGAGAAGTTGTTTGCTAACCTAGAGAAGTGCATTTTTTGCCAAAGTGAGGTTACTTTCTTAGGATTTGTAGTAAGTGCACAAGGTGTTAAAGTAGATGAAGAAAAGATTAAGGCTATAAGGGATTGGCCAACACCTAAAAACATGAATGAGGTTAGGAGTTTTCATGGTCTTGCTAGCTTCTATAGGCGTTTTGTGCCTAATTTTAGTACTTTGGCCGCTCCTTTGAATGAAATCGTTAAGAAAAATGTTGCATTTAAGTGGGGACAAGATCAAGAAGATGCATTTACTAATTTAAAGGAAAAATTGATGCATGCACCTATCTTGGCCTTGCCTAACTTTGCAAAAACTTTTGAAATTGAATGTGATGCATCTAATATTGGAATAGGGGCTGTTTTGCTACAAGAAGGTCATCCAATTGAATATTTTAGTGAGAAATTGAGTGGAGCACACTTGAACTATTCCACTTATGATAAGGAACTATACGCTTTAGTTAGAGCATTGCATACTTGGCAACATTATTTGTTCCCTAAGGAATTTGTAATACATAGTGATCATGAATCCTTAAATTATCTAAAAGGGCAAGATAAGCTAAATAAGAGACACGCAAAGTGGGTTGAATTCTTAGAACAATTTCCATATGTCATCAAACACAAGAAAGGGAAAGCTAATGTGGTAGCCGATGCACTTTCAAGGCGGTACTCACTAATCTCTACTCTTCAAACTAGGCTTCTTGGTTTTGATAATATTAGAAATTTGTATGCCTTAGATGTTGATTTTGCTTCTCTTTTTCATGATTGTGAACTTATGGCACATGACTCTTATTATAGACATGATGGTTATTTGTTCAAGGGCACTAGACTATGCATTCTTAAGTGTTCATTGAGAGAATTGCCCGTGAGAGAGGTGCATGAGGGTGGTTTAATGGGTCGTTTTGGGGAACATAAGACTCTTGACATTTTGCATGAACATTTTTATTGGCCTAAAATGAAGCATGATGTGCATTTAATTTGGTCTAGGTGCATAGTTTGTAAGAAGGCTAAATCTAAAAGCGTGCCTCATGGTTTGTATACCCCTCTTCCTATTCCTTCATCTCCTTGGGTTGATTTGTCCATGGATTTTGTGTTAGGGCTACCCAAGAACAAAAGTGGTCGTGATAGCATTTTTGTTGTTGTAGATCGCTTTTCTAAGACGACACATTTCATTCCTTGTCATAAAGTTGATGATGCAAGTCATATTGCAAACTTGTTTTTCAAAGAGGTTGTAAAATTGCATGGTATACCTAAATCCATTGTTTCGGATAGGGATACTAAATTCTTGAGTCACTTTAGGAAAACTTTGTGGGCTAAACTAGGTACAAAGTTGTTATTTTTCACTACTTGTCATCCTCAAACGGATGGACAAACCGAAGTGGTCAATAGAACTCTTGGCACCATGCTTAGAACATTTTTGCATGCAAATCCAAAGGCTTGGGAAGAATGTTTGCCATTTATTGAATTTGCATATAATAGAGTTCCACATGGGACCACATCATTTTCTCCATTTGAGGTTGCATATGGTTTTAACCCACTAACTCCACTTGATTTGCTTCCTTTACCTCTTAGTGATGATGTTTTGCATAGGGATGCTGAAGAAAAAGTCAAGTATGTCAAGGACCTACATGCTAAAGTAAAGACCAATATTGGGTTTGGGTTCACTTAAGGAAGGAGAGGTTTCCCTCTTTAAGGAAATCCAAGCTTCAACCAAGGGGTGATAGCCCCTTCAAGGTGTTGGAGCGGATACATGATAATTCATACAAGATAGACCTTCCTGGTGAGTATCAAGTTAGTGCTACATTTAATGTTAGTGACTTGTCTCCTTGTGATGTAGGTGAAACAATTGATGAGGAGCTGAATTTGAGGACAAATTCTCTTCAAGAGGGAGGGAATGAAGTGGACCAACCCTACATGAAGGTTAATGAGCTTCGAGAACTAGGAGCGGGAGCATTGACTAGAGGGAAGACTAGGAAGCTAAAAGAACAATTAGAGAAACAAATTGTTAATTTCCTTAGTGTTAAGACATATGAAAAGATTAATTCATATTATATTAATCTTATGGTCATAGAAATATCTTAAGACTTAATTTTAATTTTGGGATGTAATAATCATACCTTATAATTAGGAATTATGTTGACTTGTGTGTGCCTAAATATTTGGTAGCTTAGGCACCATGTTATTTTGTGTTAGGCTATATATGCCTTTTTATTGTAAGACATATAGGGGACTAATTTTGGAAAGAAAAGAAACACTTAGTGTGAGATTAGAGAAATGTTCTCTAGGGTTCTTCTTTGAACCAAATTTGGATCTTATCAAGAGCCTCCTACTCTTATGGCGATTCTACCTTGATCTTATTTTTCCTTGTTGTGGAGTGTGGCGATTTCTACCATTTTATTACTTCTTCATTTTTTCTTCTTTTGTGTTCTTCATTCTTATTTGGTACTTTATTTGAAATTATCACTTGGATAGATCCTTCAAATCATATGGAAACACTCAAATCCATATCACCCAGTTTCCCTTATGTCCTATCAAGTCGCTCGATTATGTTAGTATAAATATAATTAAATTGTCATTTCAACGATTAGATTATTAACCATTTTCTTATTAATCATAGAAATTTGTTTGCCATGTCTCAACTTACCATTAAACTTTCAATTGTTTTTAATTTTTTTTTCAACAATCCAATCAACTATATCCTTACTGTTACGCATCTTAAACAAAAAAAACTTATTTAGGGCCAAAGATCCCCTACTATTAACACTTTATTTAATATATGTTTCATCTTTCTCAAACCATTTGTATTTTATCTACAAACAAACCAATCATGTGTGAGACTTAACATACAAAATAGGAACCTAAAACTTTTGAAAAGGTACCCAAATAGCATCACATCAAAACTGAACAATCGCCACAATAAAATATATAATTGTGATCTACTATTTATAATAATCTACCTGTATGCAACAACATTGCTGACCTTGAAAGTGAATAACATTTTTATTTCGAAAAGAGTATTTTTAGAATGTGATTTGACGGCCCAAAAATATAAACAAAAGCTACCCCATCCTATGGTCACTACACACTTATAAGGACACTAACCAACTAGTGCTTTCCTCTTTGAAAATAAAGCACTTTATTATGCTAACAGGAAGTGATTTAGCTAGAAAAATTATAATAAAACAAGTTGATATAAGAGCACTATAATTCAATATATTCAACAACTTTGCCGATTTTCACAATTCAACAATTTTCAATAAATTTATATTCAAGCGGAAACAAGTTTAAAAATATGATAGTTCTCACTATCTAAATATTGATAGGGAATTCTACGTCATACGTAAGTTCTCTAACCAAGTACTCATTGTGTCATCATTCACATTATTCCAACATGACCGTGCATCTCAAAAAAATTTCTTGAATATTTTTGTGATTGTACCCTTCACATTAGATTCTAGTTCAAAGCTAAAAATATAAGAAAAAGAATTAGGTTAGCTAAAAATATAAGATAAAGAATTAGGTTAGCTGAATTAGGTTATTACCTATCATTGATGGAAGGATCATGTGGCATATCTAAAGATGTCCCACTTTGAGAATGGGGAGATGGGAAAAATATAGGAGTAGTCTGGGATTGGCAATGAGATATGTTTGGTGCATGCCTAGTTTGGGGATGATGTATGGGTTTTTTGTGATGATTGAGATAATAGTGATGTTGACTTTGTTTGGGAATGAGGATGTAGCACGATTGTAGGGTTATTTTTTTTGTAATAGTTGAGATATGAGTGGTGTTGGTCTAGTTTGGGAGTGATGAGATGTGGCAGTTGTATCGGTTTTTGTAAGGGTTGTGATATGAGTGATGTTGACCTAGTTTGGGGATGAGGAGATGGGACAAATGCAATGGTTGATATATAAGTGGTGGTGGCCTAACTTGAGGTGGAAGAGATGAGGTTATTGTAGTTTTTTTGTTTTTTTTTCTTTCTATAATGGTTCATATATGAGTGGTGTTGGCCTAGTTTTGGAAGATGAGATATGTGGTTGAGTTGTAACTATTCCTCTACCTCTTCCCCCAGCTCTAATTAATGCTTTCATAGTCAATGATTTAGTTAGTTCTTGCATATAGAATAACTAAAATCTAATATCTTCTTAGCCATACTCATTCTCATTCGAGAAAGGACCATATGCTTTCTCAACTTCAACAAAATCAACAAGACTTTCTCTAAGATAGTCATTTGCAATTGTCACATGTGACTATGTGATTGATTCCTCTTGGTATGAAATATCATTCTCAAACTTACTAGTTTCTCTTGTTTGAATTGTGTTTCGTGCCTTGGTCTTAATCACAATCATTCATGGTATTGTGTATAGTATACTAATTAAGTAAAGTAATTATAAAAACGATGAGAATTGGTGTGTGTAATTAGTGAGAAAATAATAAATATAAATTGCAAGTCACTTTCATATACAAAAGAGAACTAATAAAAGGTGTTTGGGGGTAGTGTGTTAGTAACAAGGGAAGAGAGGAAACAATAGGAGCCATGATATGGCATATATAGGTGTAGTAGTAAGTGTGAAAGAAGGAAGAGTATCTTTAGGAGAGATTAGCATATACCAAAACATAATCATCGTACTTTACTTCTACATTGCGTAAGTTGATTTTGATGCGTGCATTATGTTATAATTCCATTCTTGTTTTGTGTTTTTAGGGACTTAGAGTTTTACAAGGATTATTTCTATGGTTAGTTTTAATCAATCTTTTTATCATGCCTTTCTTGTATGTTTCCTATTAAATAGTAGAACGAGAACCAAAACTATTATATCTACATTTTCTATTATAATCCTCTCTTTGTTGCATATCATGGTAAAAACTAATAACAAAATTTAAATTTCAAATTATCAAAACAAATAATATTTAACCAAACTAGAGTACAACAAAAAATAGGAACACAAAAACACAATTTTAATAGATGGCCAAGCTAATAGGAGAACTACAACCTAAATCTTCTAAAATATACCAAACATTAAAAATGGCGAGGAATGAAAAATCTTATAAAGTATACACAACCATCTAAGAAATTATTGAATGTTAAACTTTTCGTAAAGGAATCAAATGCTAAGAGAGAGAAATACTTTAGAGACTCAACACAGAAGTCGAAAGAGGAAGATGAAAAAACATAGCTTGAATCTGAAAGATATTGAAGCTTTAGAAGGATAGATAAGAAAAAATTGATGAAAGAAAATGAATTTAGTATGAGAGAAACATACCTTAGGGAGCAAAATAGTTTTACGATGCAGAAAATAGTTTTACGTCAGACAACGAGAGATAATTGATCTTGACAAAATCTACGATAGAGAGGTATTGGACGTAACACTAATCAAACGGTTTGAAAGCAACACGTAAGGATTTGGATGCAAGTTTATGATGAAAAAGTATATTTATACATAATAATAATTTTTACATAATGTTGAGGGTCTTTTTATTGAGAAAATTTTAATGGGAGGAAAACTTCTAGAATTGGAGGAATGTTTTGTGAATTTTTTTGACTTTAGAGTCAAAACAAAGAAAGGAGAGTTAATAAATCATTTTAGTCATTTTGAATTTCGAAACAGACAAATACAATCTCTACATATATGTTGTCATTTAGGCAAGAAATGGGAGACGAAAAACGTTTAAGACGAATATATTCAGTCTCTAAATATACATATTTTCAATTAGACAAAAATTTGGAGAAGAAAAACATTTAAGACCTCATTGTTCCATCTCTACATTTTGTCTATATAAAATTACGATTTTTAGAGTAAAAGTTTGACTTATTAGAGACCAATGTTGAGATAGACTAACTTTGTGACGTGTTTTTACAGTACAAGTTTGACTTTTAGAGACATGAGACATACTTACTTTGTGATTGGTTATTCCGTCTCTAAATTCTTTTTCAAATATAAAACTTTTTACTTTCATCTCAACAAATTATTTTTCGCCTCTATTTGCAATGTAAAAAAATTTCGTCTCTAAAATCTATTGGTAAATTTGATTTTTCTAGTAGTGAACATAAATCTTGATAATCTTAGAATCTACATTTTGATTTATCATAGATGAGGTTCTAATACCGAATTCATAGTTCCTTGTCAATTGTCAATTGACAGCAAACATAAATAGTCTTTAAACATTGATCCTAAAAATAGAGACACATGATGTACACTATTCGGTTGTGGTTCCTCAACTTATATTCCTTATGCCTTAAACATTCTACAAACAGAGAGAAGAGTTAATTTGTGTTGTGTCCGATATATTGACAACTATAACCTATACATAGAAAAATGACTGATTGAGGTTCCAATTATTACCAAATGAACCATATGTGACTTCATTCATATTGAGTTGATATGAATTATTTAAATAATCTATTATATATATTTAAAACAGATCTCCGATGCCAACTCATCCTATTTCATCCACCTATGCAAATATTTTCCACATCAGCCAAAAAGCTGATGTGGACATCTCCTCCTTTCTCTCCTCTCAATTATGCTCTCATTGTTTAATCTCCTCTCAATCCCTTGCTAATAATTTATTACTAGTTATTAAATTCAATAAATAAATAAAAACCGATTAATCATTCCTAAATATCGACATAAATACTCTTTATCTAATCTTGACAATTATATTATTCTACGTATCGAGAGTAATGATTTTATACGTTAAAAATTCAATTACTCATTAATGTCAATTCATTTATAATTTCTTTCAATTTATGTCAATCTATTTTGTAGTAACATTTTATAAAATAAAAATATATATTCTATCGTTAAAAATTCAATTACTCATTAATGTCAATTCATTTATAATTTCTTTCAATTTATGTCAATCTATTTTGTAGTAACATTTTATAAAATAAAAATATATATTCTATTTGATAGAAAATTAACAAATTTATTAAAAACAATAATAAACTACGAATATATGAAAAATTATTATAAAAGTTACTTCCAATTATTAAAATACACAAATTTATTTAAAATTATAATATATATATATATATATATATAAATGAATATATTAAAAAATATAATGAACAAAAGTTTATTAAATATGTGTTCTGAAAAATATGTTAACACTAAATTTTCATCAATTAAATTATATATTTATAATTGAATGCTATTTTTTATTTTAATTTTTCTTATTATAATGATGATTTGAATGTTAAAAAATAAATAAAAAATTAAGTATTGCATAAAATTAAATTATTTTTTAATAGAATTTATTTTTGGTACATATCAATATAACAATAATTTATTTTTGGTATATATATTTAAAAGAGATCCCCGATGTCCACTCATTCTATTTCATCCATCTAAGCAAATATTTCCCACATCAGCCACAAAACTGATGTGGACATCTCCTCATTTCTCCCCTCTCAACCATGCTCTCAATGCCTAATCTTCTCTCAATCCCTAATATGCTAATAATTTATTACCACTACCACCTCACATTTTCTTCCACATATGCAAATATTTGTCACATCAGCTAAAAAGCTGACATGTACATATTCATATAGAGTTTCCTTAGTTTTTTGTTTTTTCACAAATTCTATATCATCCACTATTTTATACTATCTCCTATTTAAATATTATTTCATAACGTCTACTCAAAATTTTCTAAATTAATTGCATATTATTATTTCATAATGTCACATTATTATTTCATAACGTTTGTCCAACATCTTTTACATTAATTCTACATTATTTTAAAAAAATCAATTTGAAGTTTTATGTCAATAATATATATTCAATTTTATCAATTTAATTTATAAAAGAGAAGTATCCAACAATAATAAATATTTAGCTTTATATCAATAATATATATTCAATTTTATCAATCTAATTTATAGAAGAGAAGTACTCAACAATAATATATATTTAGCTTTATATGAGTGTTATTATTGTGTCTTCAAGAAAAAATTGTTTTGACGTATATTATTCTACTTCTTCAAACAACTTTTACGATTAGTGGCTTGCAACCCAATTATTTTCAAAGAAGTAGATATAGTTGGAAAATTCTTATTATATATTACTATTATTATTATTATTATTATTTGGTTTTTGTTTGTATGCGACATATATATATATATGCCTTCCTGTTAACATCATATTGACAAAACTATGAAATACTCAGTTAAACAAAAACTTGAAGCTATACCTAATTCCATAACAAAGTCCTACTAACTCTATAACACATACACAGTGGCGGAGCTTGATAAAAAAATTTGGGGTGGCCGACATATAAGGTGAAGTATCAAATAATTTAGAAAACATAAAACATCTTATATGCAACAACAAAACTAAAACACTTTACATGGATAAAAAAAAACTCAAAGAGAAATGCAACAAAACTCAAACACCTCATATTCAGCAAAAAAAAACTCAAACACCTTATATTTAGCAAAAAAAAAGTAAAACATTTTATATGGACATAAAATCAAACACCTTATGTGCAACAAAAAAACTAAAACACTTTATATGGACATAAAATCAAACACCTTATGTGCAACACAAAAACTCTAAACAAAAATCAGCACTAACATCTAATTGAAACTCCAAATCAAAATTTCAAACATCAAATAAAAAAACTCAACACTAACAAAATAAGCTATGTTAACTGAACAACGTAAGCAAAAAGTAGAATTACACCCAAATATGGAGTAATGCCATATAAGTTAAATTCTTAGGATCGGTAAAACTCAGAACTCAAAACTAACAGCAACGATCTAAGAAAAATTGAAATCAAAATGAACTAACTAACCTAGGAGAGATTCAAACTAACAGAATTCCAAATCAAAATTAACTAATAAAAATCAGTACTAATAAAATAGAAATTGAATGTTTTGAACAAAGCAGCAACGCGATTTGGGAACAGATGAAGTTGCGGCGAACAGAGAGGCGAGAGCGAACGACCATGGAGGCAGTCAGGCAGAGGCCGCCGCAAGCCCGCAACAAATAGATGAGCGATTGATTCGGGATCTGGCAAAGACACGATCTGAGGCGGGTTGTTGTGATTTCTGGAGGAGGGAGAAAGGAAGGCTCGGGATCGGCCAGAGAAGCAAAGAAGCAGAGAAGAGATCTGAGGCGGGTTGTTATGATTTCTGGAGGAGGGAGAGAGGAAGGCTCGGGATTTGGAAGAGAAGCAGAGGCGGGTTGTTGTGATTTCAGGAGGAGGGAGAGAGGAAGGCTTGGGGTGGCCGCGGCCCCCCCTGTCCTTATTAAGCTCCGCCACTGCACATACACCTCTGATCGAAAGAATGTTCCAGTATACGGCACCGACACCTTGACTATATTCAATTATTATAATATAAACGCCAAAGAAAACACAACTGAAATGCAAGTAGCGGAAATAAAGCAGAAATGGTGCAATATGTTTTAAAGAAGAAGAGGAAAATGATCAAATTTAATAACTTGTATGGTTACGAAGTGAGATCATAAAATCAAATCAAATGAAATAGAAGTAATTAAGAGCATCTCCAACGGTGAACTCAAGATGGTTCCTTAGATGGGGTCCACTGTGCCACATCATCTTGAAGGAACTCATTCCTTTTTTACTCCAACGGTGAACTCCATTTAAATAAGTTCTACTATGCCACATCACTCCGAATCAATTCATTCCTTCTGTACGGTTTAACTTTTAAAAAACTATATTATATCCCATAACTTTAATTTATACATTAATATTTTATTTATATTTAATTTTATTACAACTTAAAATATTAATTTAAATATTCTAATTAATATTATTACACATTATTTTAATTTAAAATTAAAATAAAATTTTAATTTAAAATAAAAATAAAAATAAAAATTTAAAATAAAAATTAAAATAAAATTGAACTTAAATTTTTATAACAATAATAAAAAATTGTGAAGAAAAAGTATGAGTAACAAATTGTTCCTATTAATGAGCTAACAATCGTAAATTAAAGGTAAAAAAAAGGCTAACGATCGTATATTAACTAAAAAAAAAAAGCTAATGGTTACAAAATTATTATTATTATTTAATAAATTAAAAAGAAGTTAACGTCTTTAAATCACTACAAGAAATCAATGATTTTGTGAGGGCCAAAAGCCCTCACAAAGGGAAAAAAAACAGCCACAAAGGTGGCTTTTGTGAGGGCTTTTGGTAGCCACAAAGAAGCTGGTCACAAAATTTTGTGAGGGCTTTTGCAGCCACAAAGTGCCTGAAACAGGTTGGCATTTGTGAGGGCTTTTGCAGCCACAAAAGACAGGCATTTGTGAGAGCTTTTGCAGCCACAAAAGTATGCCTTTGTGAGGGCATAGGCCGCCACAAAGGACATGACGAAATTAACTGACTGGAAATTTGTGAGGGCCTTTGGCCGCCACAAAGGAGTTGGTCGAATGCTGACTGGACCTTTGTGAGGGCTTTTGCCCGCCACAAAGGTGTTGCTGAAAATGCTGATTAGGCATTTGTGAGGGCTTTTGGCCGCCACAATTGCCAACGTAATTAAAAAAAATATAATTAATAGTTTAATATAATAGTTTATTATAATATTATATATAATAAATTAATAGTTTATTATAAAATTATATATAATAAATTAATATAATTATAATATTAAAATTTAAATTATAATTAAATTAAATTTAAAATATAATGTAATTATAAATTAAATTTAATATATATATATAATAAACTAATCTTAATATAATTAAAAATTTAAAATAAAATATTTAAATTAAAAATAAAGATTAATAATTAAATTAAAGATTTATTTCAATAATAAAATATTAATAATAAAATATTTAAATTAATAATTATAATAATAATTATAATTAAGCATTAATTTAAATTAATGTAAATTATAAATAATTTATAATTTAAATTAATCTTAAATAAAAATTTAAATAAAATTAAATATTAAAATTAAAATTCGTCTAATCTGCTCCACTCCCACCATCATTATTTCTTGCATTCATACCCGACGAAAGAAGCCACTCAAAAGTATTATGCATTTGTGTTGGAGGAGACATCATGCTTTGAAATTGAATTTCATCTTCAATGGCACCACCAGTAGTCGAAGGAGGAGCCCTAACTGGATGAGGTTGATTTAAATTTGGTCTGATCAATCCAGCTGTTGGCATAGTCGGTCGGTATGTAGTTTAATATTGATCTAGTTGAGGTTGAGGAAGTTGATGTGAAGATGATGGAGCATACTGATAATTATGAAAATATTGTTGTTGCTGAAACATTGGCTGCTGCTGTTGCTGGAAGGCAGAGTTCGAAGGATCCTGGTGTTGCTGTTGGAAACTTGGAGGCAGTTGCTGCTGCTGCTGCGAGTATTGAGAGTAATTTTGTTGTTGCTGGAAAATTAGTTGTTGATGCAAGTATTGAGGCCGAGGCGGGAACTGCTGATGAAAGACAGGAGGAAATGAAAATTGTTGTTGTTGAAATTGTTGTTGCTGCTGTAACTGCTGCTGCTGCTCTTGAAACCTCTGTTTCCATTCCTCATTCAATTTATCAATTGCGGCTTGTATCAGCTGCTGTGTCCTTTCTTCTTGCTCACTTGCCCATTGCTCCTTTAACTGGTCAATATTATCTATCTTCGCTAGACGATGAGATCGATTCGTACTAGCATAAGAAGAAGACGTCTCAGTCTGAATATAGCCGGTTGGACCTTTCACAAAGGTTAATGATAAAGTACCGGCTCCCAGCACACGCCCTTTGTACTTGCCACCACTGATGTTCATAAAACTTGCAGTCTCATATTGTTTCCGCTGAACTGGAGTAGCTCGCGTAGCAAGAGGAATAGTAGCTTGATGATCATCCCATTCTTTCATGACTTGTTCAAGTTGTTCCTATATTAAAAATCCAAAAATTAAAAATTAAAAATTAAAAGAGTTAATAATTAATATATAATCATTTAAAGGTGTAAATATATAATAATCAATATATAATAATTACCTGAATCATTTTTGATAACGAATCAGTATACTCATTTGTTTGAGAATTAACATGAAAATAGCGATGTATCTCAGCCTGAGTAACCTCCCTTCCAAGTCGCTTTTCCTAAAATATATATTAAAATAATGTCAAGTTTATGGTGAAATGTGATGATTAATTGAATAAATATTAATAGATATATATTATAAATAATAATTAATTACCATATAATATTTAATTTCTCTAGCAGACATGGAACCTCCCTTATGAGTACTAGTACCCCTCTCAGATGCTCTATTAATCTTTGTTTTTTCTCTCTTCTGTTTGTAAGCATCTGTATTCCACTTACTCCATAAAGCAGTCCAAACATTTTCACCAATCCAATTAGGTCGTTTGTCCTCGCCCTTATTACGTGCGTAAGACAACATAGATGAGAGACACTTTGAAAAGCGATATTCAAATGAAGCCATAATTGCGGCATCATGCTCTCTTTTCCAAGTACATTTAGTGTGTTGTTTGCTTAATAAATATTAAAAATATAATTCAATTAAGCAATCAAATGTATATATAATTAATTAGTACTTAAATAAATTAATGTAATCACTTACTTTGAAACAATGTAGAAACAGATCAACTTCCCTAAATTGAGGTGTCTTATCCTCTTTAATCTCACCCCAAGACAACCATGGCTTTTTGTATTTCTCTTGTATGACTTCAGCAATTGCCTTTGCAGATGGTTTAAAAGGAAGATATCTTCAAAATTTACATGCAAATTAAATATAAAAATTAATTAATAAAATAATATAACATGATATGCAATAATAAAATATTTAAGAATCATAGTTTACATACCCATCTCCTTCTGGAATTAAGACAATGCGGTTGTAGCAATCAACACATCCGGGTTCCATGATTTCGTCTAACGTATAAGGCTCTACTGGGACCTCCGGATATAAAGGAATAGCTCCACCACTAGTACCAATGGTCGGCATCGGCATGAGAGATGAGTCATTAACAACACGTGGTCTAGCAACTTTTTTCTTATCAAGTGATGTTTTGGATATTCCTTGTATTGTCGCCGTTCCTAGTCCTCCTGATCCATCTGAACCTCCTAAACCTCCTGATCCTCCTACTCCCACTGCAGCCATGTCTATATATATATATATATATATATATATCATCCATATCCATACATATATATAATATAATATATGTGTGTATGTACAATTAACATAAGATTAATTATATGTAAATAATAAAGAAATAAAGAAATATACATATATAAATAATGATATATCCATACATATATATAATAATGAAATATACATAAATAAATTTTAACACTCACATAAATAAAGAAATATATAATATTATACATATCAATATCCATACAAATATATATATATATATATATATATATATATATATATATAAAGCCTAATTAATTAATTATCTTCGTCTTGGTCATCTTCATCATCAGTATATTCATTTGACGAGTGAGTTAAGTCAATATTGGCTTCATCGTTCTCTAATTCATCTATTTCTTGTTCATCAACTTCTTCTCCAATGTGTGACTCAAGACAAAGTTGACTAATAGTCTCATCTCCAATCACATTATCCAAATTTGACATTTCATCCATTTGAAATGCAACTTCTTCATTTTGACCTGCTTCAACTTCTTCTATTCCACTCGTTGGTCTTGTTTTGATTGCAGCACACCAACCTTGCTTGATTCTGACAGTTGATGGATAAGTTACATAATACACTTGTCTTACATTATGGGCCAGGGCAAATGGATCAAACCGTGGATATCTTTTGCTCATTCGAATGTCTACAGTATTGGATATCAAATTGATTTTAGTTCCTCTGCTAGATGGATCAAACCACTTATAGTAAAACAACACCACTTTTTTCCGCATAATCTAGGATTGTGTAGTCAATTTCATAAATATGCTCAATTATGCCATAGAAATCTTCTACTACACCACTATCAGAGACACTTTTCTTACAAACTCCACTGTTAATTGTTTCTTTTCCTTCAGTCGAAGATTCAGTGTGAAATTTGTATCCATTGATGTAATAGGTGTGCCATTCTTTGAAACTTCTCCTCGGGCCCATAGATAAGTGCCTTAAGTGGATGTTGATAGGAGTTTGTTCTTCCAGATGCACTTGTTGTTGAAACCATGATGGGAAATTTGAATGTATATTATTAGATGATTGTCCCGTATTTAAAAATGCCCTGATCGATGACCATATATATATATGGTGAATATCAATTTAATCATATAATAAAATATAATTATTTAATAAGATCGGAGAGGAATTTGAAAAGTACTCAATGTATGGTTTAACTTCAGTGCAGTTAATCAAAACGTGAACATGTGCCGCATTAAATACTTTGTCGCTTGGCTAGAAAATCGGAAAATCCCTATCAGCATGATGACCAGACAAGCAAAAAACTGATAAAGCATGTGGATGACGTATAACACTATCAGTAGCGTTTCTTCCATTAACTGGTGACAATGTTTCATTGTTGAAATAATGAGAACAAAAGTGTGTTGTTTCACGGTGTAGGTAAGATGAACAAATTGAGCCCTTAACTCTAGCTTTGTTTTTCACCGACCGTTTTAAATAACCCATGAACTTATAATATACCAAAGAGATGTAGAATAAGCTCCATGTATATATATATATATATATATATATATATATATATATATACATAAGTTGAAGTATATTGAAATTAATTAAAGAGATGTATGTATATATATATCACCTTTCAAATGGATACATTCATCTATACTGAACTGGTCCACCAAGCCTAGCTTCACTTGCAAGATGCACTGAGAGATGCTCCATCGAATCAAAAAACCCAGGAGGAAAAACTTTCTCCAACTTACATAGAATGATCAGAATGTCATTTTCCATCTTGATCAGATCTTTATCAATAAGTGTTGAAGAACACAAATTCTTGAAATATTGACTCACTTCAATAAGTGGGTTCAATACATGTGTCGGTAAAGCACTAAAGGCAATAGGAAGTAAACACTCTAAAAATATATGACAATAAAGTGTAATTCGCATGAGGTTTTAGGGTCTTGCCGTTTTGTTCCACCAACAACAAATCTGGTCGTCTACAATATATACCTATGTCTTTTCTAGCTTTGTCATTATCTTTTGTTTTCCCTTTCACATTCATCACAATATTAAAGATGTTGTCAAAGAAATTTTTCTCAATATGCATAACATCGAGATTATGTCTCAAAAGGTTATCTTTCAAATAGGTAGATCCCAAAAAATACATCTTTTTGTCCAATTGTGCCATTGTCCGTAACCTTGTGGTTTACAAGCCACACCATTAACAACATGTACCTTTGGCATATCTTTTACTTTATTCCAAACTTGTTCTGATGTCAATTTCATCGGGGGTCCTAGACTTTCTGCATATCCCTTCATAAATGCAGCTTTGTTCCTTCTAAATGCATGATCAGTAGGTAAAAACCTACGATGCGAGTCAAACCACGATGCCTTCCCACCAAATTTTAAAGTAAATGCTTTCGTATCTTCCATACAAATAGGACAAGCTAGTTTACCATGGGTGCCCCATCCTGACAACATCCCATAAGCGGAGAAATCATTAATGGTCCACATCAATGCAGTTCTCATCATAAAATTTTCTCTCCGAGCAATATCATATGTCAAGACACCATTCCACAACCTCTTCAAATCGTCAATCAAAGGTTGTAAATAAATATCAATACCAGTTGTAGGATTAGAAGGACCTGGTATCACAGCAGCTAAGAACATACATGGTTTAGACATACACATATCAGGAGGAAGATTGTAAAGAGTAACAATAATCGGCCAACAAGAATAAGGAGTAGACGATGCTTGTATGTAAGGCGTAAATCCATCTGAGGATAATCCAAGTCTTACAATGCGTGGATCTGACGCAAAATCAGGATGTATTTGATCAAAGTGTTTCCATGCCTGACCATCAGAAGGATGTCGCAACTCGCCTGAATTTCTTCTATTCTCATAATGCCACATCATCTTTCCTGCAGTTTGTACTGATGCAAACAATCTTTGCAATCTTGATACAATAGGGAGGTAAAACATTGCTTTCCATGGAATTGATTTTCCCTTACTTACCCTTGAGTTATTCCTTTGGTGATACCTTGGTTCTTGACAAAACTTGCATTCAACTAAGTTTGCATCATTCATACCAAATTCATTGTCATAATACAACATGCAACCTTTAACACAACAATCAATTCTCTTGACACCTAATCCAAACTTTGACACTAACCATTTCGCATCGTAATAACTTTGCGGCAAACCATCTCTCACAGGTGTTGCGTCTAGCATCATTTTAGTCATCAAATTCAAAGCTAAATCAGGAACATGAAATTGAGACTTTAGACCTAACAGTCTAATACACATTGATAACTTTGAGTTTGAAGAACCTTCAAACAATGGTTTATTTGTCTCTTTCAAAAGACCATAAAATCTTTGAGCTTCTTCATTGGGAAGTCCATCGGTATCATCATATTGATCTTCATTGAATGGCAAATTAACCCCAACAACATCCGAGATCATATCATTCATCGCCTCAAAGTGTTGATTGTTATAATAATCTATACCTAACATGTTAGTACTACTTGAAGGACCTATATTATAATTCTCCAAATATGTACTAGTATTAGGCGCGACCGGAGACTCTTCTCCATGATTAGTCCAAATCCAGCAGTTAGGCATAAATCCGTCTGCATACAAATGCACTCTTATTTCATCTTCACTTTTAAACCGTCTACATCAACATAAACAACATGGACATCTCATTCCCCCTTCATCTTGGACAATTTTTTGCACTCTCGCAAAATTGAAACAAATGTTGATGCTGAATCTGTTAATGTTGATGGTGTTGTTGAAGACAATGTTCATGTTGAGGAGAAGGGTGAGAATAAGGTTGTTGGGCTTCCCAAGAGGAGAGGGAAGCTGAAGTTTAAGATTTATGGGATTGATCTATCTGATCCTTAATGGGAACAAGTAACTGATAGGATTCATGAGGCAGGAGAAATTCTTTGGCCGAAGGAGAAAGTTCAACACCCATTACTAATCCCAGAAGCATAAATCTCAAACTTGCTTTAGTTTTTGGATTTTGGTACTTTTAAAACATTGTTTTCAACATTTACAACAAGAAAGTTTTGAACTTTTTCCCTTTCCCATGGCTTCTTGCATCTTGTCAGCTCTTTGTTGGTTCCATTTGGATGCTTGCTCTTTGGTCTTTAAAGCTTCAACCTTTTCCAAAAATCTCAAAATCTTTCATTCTTGCTTTACTTGGACCTGCTTTGTTTCACACAATAGGTCACATTTCAGCTTGTGTTTCATTCTCAAAAGTTGCTATTTCATTCACACATGTTATCAAATCTGCAGAACCAGTTTTTTCTGTCATATTCTCTTCTTTCCTTGGCGATAAATATCCTATAAAGGTTTGGCTTTCAATTTTACCTATTGTTCATTGGGATTATTCATTGGGTTTTTTAAAAAGGGTTGTTGTTGTTCATTAAGAGGAATGATGATGGGGTTTTGTGATTGAAGTGAAGGGTGAAAGAGAGGGATGAACTTGGGGAGGAGGGTTCTGCTTAGGGTTCTTCGATTTAATTTTAATTTAATTTAATTTTAACAATTTAATTTTAACAATTTAATTATATTTTTAAAAATATTTCACAATTATTAAAATGATTTTTGAAAATAAAAATTATATTTTTTAATTAGAAATAATATAATAATAAGTTTATTCCACGTAAGCGTCTGCCACGTCACCTATTTATTGACATGTCATTAAAAAATGACAGCTCATCATGATTTGGTCTTAAATTCTGTTTGGGGGACTAAAACTGGGGACAAACAAAATAGGGGGACTACTTTCAATTTTCACATATAATAGGGGGACCAAAATTGTAATTAAGCCTATATATATATATATATATTAATTTGCCAACAATATAATAAATTATAAATAATATAATAACATATTAATACTTATAACAAAAAATAATAATTAATATGATAAATTTTAATAATGTTTTTTTAAAATCAATAACTTTGATATATATGTCAATTAATTAGGGGATTATATATTAATTAATTTTCAAACAATATAATAAATTATTAATCAAGACTATATCATTATACAAACCTATATAAAATTTTAAATGATGTTTTTTTAAAAATCAACACTAATAATCAAGACTTATTTAAAACAAAAAATAATAATATCATCAATTTTAATAATGTTTTTTTAAATAATAATTATATTAAAACCAATATATTTTAACCGTGGTTTGAAACTTTAATTTATCATATATTAATATGTAAACATCATTACTATTTTTTTAAAAATAAATTTATTAAACTAATCTAAATATATATATATATATATATATATATATATATATTACTAATCTATATTTTAAAAATAATATATATACTAATCTAAATTTAAAATATATAAAATACTAACTTGAATGTCGAGTAGCGTCTGACTTCAAGCTTTCACTCACGTACGATGCTTGCAAGTCTTCGAAATAATTAACAACCACTATAAAAATAAAAATCAATAACATTAATTAGTTATATCATATTAAAAAATAAAATTATAAAATTACATACATAATATAATTTAAACTTACCAAATTTATATGAAGAGTAATTTTGTGTAGAGAGAAGGAGGAGAGAATAGTAAGAAATAAGTTTTAGAGAGAAGTTGGATTGTGAAAATGAATTAGGAAGATGAGAGATATATATAGAATTCGCATTGGGCATTTGTGGCGGCCAAAGCAGCCACAATGCCAACGGCTACAAGTTTGTGGCGGCCTTTGCCTCCAGTAAAGCCAACGGCTACAAAAGAATTTGTGGCGGCCTTTGCCGCTAGTAAGGGTAACGGTCTGAGCGGCCAAAAAATCCAGCTGGATTTGGGCTCCCTTTGTGGCGGCCTTTGCATCCAGTAAAGCCACGTCCCCAATCCTTTGTGGCGGCATAGGCCGCCACAAATACCCTGGTCTTTTCAACCATTTGTGACGGATTTGACCCTCACAAAATTAATCATTTGTGGCTGTAAAAGCCCTCACAAAATCCAGAAATATTTAACTAGATTTTGTGACTGCCTAAGCCCTCACAAAATCACAATGTTGTGATTTTGTGAGGGCTTAGGCAGCCACAAAATCCAGTTAAATATTTAAAAATTTGTGAGGGCTTTTTCAGCCACAAAAGATGACCAATTTCAATTTTAGCCTTTGTGAGAGCTTTTTCGGTCACAAATTTGTGAGGGTTTTATTCGGCCACAAAATATTTATAAAGTTGACCACAAATATAATTTTTTCTTGTAGTGAATTAATAAAAAAGGATAAATTTATTATTATTAATAAATTAATAAAAGGTAGCGATTATAATTTTATTATTATTTAATTGTGAAGCACCGTTGCTTCCTGACAGTACCGTGATGACACATTGGCACAACTCCAATGGTGAACCCAGCCAAAACACTATGTACCTTTTGAGAAGTATGTCATCCTCCTTCAACAACTTCTTTAATCTCTTTAATTCCTATTTTTCCTTTTTCTTCCACAATTTCTTTAATACCTCCAAAATCTTTTTGATAATATTATTTTAAAATAAATTTATAAATTATAAAATTATTTTAAAAATTATTTGTAATGTATTTATAATTTATAAATACTTTTACAATTTTATAATAATTTATAATTTATATTATTATCAAATTATTTTATAAGTTATTTTATAATTAATTTATAAATTATTTTATAATAAATTTATAAATTATTTTATAACATTATTAGTCATTTACCAATGGTAATAATTTATATTATTAATTGTTAAATTTAATAAAAAAAACCGACTAATCACTCGACATAAATGCTCTTTAACTAATTCTCTTTTCATGGACAATTATATTATTCCACTTATGGTGAGTAATGATTTT
>JBBPBT010000183.1:5453438-5464159 GCA_037974875.1 Cicer bijugum
AATAAATTGTTATAATATTATAAATGAAGTTATTTATTTGTAAACAACTTACTATAGAAAAACTTCATGTTATCTTCGGTTTAACTCTTAAATCTAGCAACCTATGATAACCTTCGAAAGCTCTACCAAATAAAAATAATTATTAAAATTGTGTTATAAAATATATCACAATACTTATGAACAATATAAATAAATTAAATACTTACAAATCAACAATGTGACATATTTTTTCATATGGCTTCCTTCCCAATGAACATATAAAGAATACATTAAGCTCCTTAGAATTAATAATAATCAATTGACAATGACGACTACAATAAACAATTAAATATATGTTATATTCAATTTTCTCGATTATAAGCGATAACTATAATAGAAAATACTTACTTTATGAGATAAGATGTTAGGTAACAAGTTCTTTTTTCCTCGTACAACTTCTTTTGAATGTAAACTTGAGCATTAGTTGAATCATTTTCACTTTGGATGAAACTTGGATCAATAAATTGATACACTTCACTATTTCCTAAGTCAATACAACAACAATGTAGATATCTAAGATATGAAACTTAATTTTCATTATAATGAAATTCATAATTTGGCAAAATTTACAAATTTACAAATAAAACATACTTACATTAGCCAAATTTATAAAATGGTGATGCATATCACTTCTTTGTCCGTACACAACTCTATAATATCTTTCAATGGAAGAAAAAAAAAACTAGTTCCACCATGTTCCAACTTAAATTCTAAAGGCTTTTACATTTTCATTGTCATTACCATCAATTGTTCAACATAATTTAGTTGAAAGTTTTTCCTTTTTGGTGGAACATCTTATTTCTTTGATACCTCAACAACCTAAACCATTAAAATAATATATTAGCCAACATAATTAAAAAGACTCAAGTATTTAGGTACATAAAAAAATGTGTAACAAATACCTTATTGGAAACAAGTTGCTAGAGTCTTTTTAGCCATTGAATAAAATTGATGGGGGCTTAACCAATTGTTGAAAACTCACAGTGGCCATAAGTACTTGACCATTTGCTTCTAGCATCTTCGTAACCACAACCCTCATTATATCATTATTTAGAAGTTGATTATGTATATTAGGTCCCAACTGGTACACATCAACATATGCCATAATATGAGTATGCCTATCAACATATAATTCACAATGTTTTGGGATATCGTCCTCTTCATCTAGTATAGGTGGCACACCAGAACAACTACCTTCTGTGCTTGCATGTAAAGTAGTATTAGGAGAGCAAATTGGGAAATTATTGATTTGTTGAGAGAAAGCCATAAATGATATATCTTGCCTCACTTGCTCTCTAGTCACCTTAGTAAGCTCTACTTTTATGGTCTCTATTTGGTCGCTACTCATAATAGGTGGAGTAAAGGATGGACAAGAATGCAATCCAAAGTATTGACAAATTTCCACACCTATACCAACTGCCTGAACACGACCAGGGTGTTCAGGCTGCCCGATAGCTTCTGTCAAGATATCTTGATGTCCTTTTGGATGGAAGTTTCCTTGAGATGTTTGTTCCACAATAGAATCGTAAAACATACAATATATTAGACTTGTTATGCATAAATACGTAATTAAGAAATTAGAATTACATATTTATTTACAATTTTTTTAACAATAAGATGTATTTCATCTGATGTGTACTCTCCTGATGGTGTTTGTCGAGCTCTCTTCAATCTCTCATGGCGTGATGGTGGAGATAGAGGTGAAACTTATGAATCTCCAGTTGATTTTTGCTTTTCATTTAATTTCTCTTGAATTATCTTCTTCTCTAGCAATGCATATCCCCTACAAGACAATCTGTGGGGGTACTTATTAAAATATTGAATCATTTGTGCCTTCTTTCTTTTCTCCTATTGTAAAAAACAAACCAATTGAAGTTAATACTAAAATATTAGAAAAAACAATCAAATCATATGTATAACTAACTTGAAAGGAAGGATCCTCTTTGTTTTTAATGAACGTCTGCCATGTTTCCTCGTCAATAAAAAGATATACATCAATAGGAGATTTGTGACTCAGGTCTTCATTATTTAAGTATCTCCTTGTTAATGTAACTTTAAATGCCCTCCAATGCTCACCCATATATTGATTTTTCTTTTTATAATAAATTCATTATTAGGAACATTCCATGTTCCCTACATTACACAAGAAATATAATAGGTAGTGTACAAAAATACTATAATTAAGTACAATAATAACAAAGATAATTAAAATTATGTCGATTGTTGCCTAACTTGTGTTCTTCACGTCTTCATGTACTTCATCCCATTCATTGGCTAAAATACTGACTTTGTCTCGAGTAAGGGAAGACACATGACCAATGAAAGCTTTTTTGTTATCACCTATAGGTACTCCAGTTGATTGATCAAAATCAATTGATAACTTATCACCATCCTTACACTTATGTAACAACTTTGTCATTCTTGTGTCGCGTCTACTCTTTTTTTGAATAGAGTTAGCATCTGATCCATTTTGTGAAGGAGCTGAGGGATCACCCATATGTCTCTATTTAAAAAATATATAATTATGGTCAATAACAATTCAAAATTCAAAATAATGAATAAATAACATGATACTATAAATAAACTATCATATAAGGATGACACTATTTCAAGTAAAAAAATTATAAACAAAGCAAAGTTTATTTATATAAAACTATGATATTATACCGTTTTACTTCCTAAAATTGTCATTTTTAAATATTCTCCCATATCCCTTCTTGATGATCATCACGAGTGGCATACACATCGTCCTCTATATTTTCCACAATGAAATCAGGTATTTGTTGTGAGAAAGAAAGAGTCTAAAAAATATTTAGTAGTGAACCAAGACTTTCATTAGGTCCATACATGTTTTTACCTTGGAGAACCACCAGCCACCTTTTGTTAGAAGGATCACTAATATAAAACACTTGTCTTGTTTGAGATGCCATAATAAAAGGCTTATCCTTACAAGCTGCTTTTTCAAGGTCTACCAATGTAAAACCAAATTCATCAATTTTAACACCATTGTTTATGTAAATCCATTTACATTTAAAACACATGAACTTTAAACTTAATAAAATCGACATCCCAAGTCTCTTAAATGATCCCAAAGTAAGATATTGATGCTGCAACATAATTTTTTTTTTATCTTTTGAACTTGAAAAGTGCATTGACTTAGCGACAACCATAACTCCACTATTTTACATTGTGCTTTTGTCATCTTGAGCCTTTGTATAGAAGGAAAAATTATTGATATCGTGGCTGCTCCAAATTATAACATCAAAATTAGGCCCATCTACTATCCATTTAATGTAACAACATGTATTATCGGTTAAAATTGTTTCTTTAAACAACTTTAAGAAAGTCTTGTAATGCTCATTCAACAATCAATTTTCATTCATTTGAGGATTTTTTTCTTGACAATATTTTTGTGAGTGGAAAGGTAAGATTGAACCTCCTCAATACTATTCAACATATATAAATGTGCTTGAAGTAATTCCTCACGCCTCATGTACGTAAGTTTTAAACCTCGTACACCTTTACCTGTGCATCTATCCTTATGACAAGACTTAGGAACTCCTATAGTGTCCACTTTAGACATATAGTCTAAACAAAACCCAATAGCTTCTTCTGTAATGTACCTTTGAACAATAGATGCTTCAAGAAGGTTTGGATTCTTCACACACCCTTTTAAGATCTTCATGCATCGCTCAATTGGATACATCCACCTTAAATAAACAGGACCACATAATCTTATTTATCTCAATATATGAACAATTAAGTGAACCATACTATCAAAAAAAGAACGAGGAAAATACATCTCCTGTTGGCACAAAATAGTAACAACTTCATTTTCCAACTCATCTAATTTTGTAGGATCAATGACTTTATTACATATAACATTGAAGAATACGCACAACCTAGCTAAAACATCTCTCACTTTTTTAGGCAATATTCCACGAATAGCCACTGGTAGTAGTTGTTGCATTAATACATGAAAATCATGAGATGTTATACAAACTAATTTTAGATCCTTCATTGAGATAAGACTCTTTGCATTTGAAGAATATCATGTCGGAACTTTTATGCCCTTTAGAGTCTCACAAAAAAGTCTTCTCTTATATTTTCATAAAGTATGATAAGTGGGAGGCAAATATGTTCGTCTGATGATTGTGGAGCTTATTCTTGTTGTGTACCTATCTCAACCATATCTAAACGAGCATTCAATCCATCCTTTGTTTTTCCTGGAATGTTGAGAAGTGTTCCAGTCACACTATCACACACATTTTTCTCCATGTGCATCACATTAATACAATGTCTAACATCTAGACTAGACCAATAAGGAAGACTAAAGAACACAAACATCTTTTTCCATACATTTTTCTCAATGGATTGTTTTTTATTCTTTCCAAATTTGACATTGATATCCTTCAACCTTTGATAAATTTGCTCTCCAATTAAGGCTTTCGGAGAAATTTGATTCGCCGAATCTCCATTAAACGCTTTTCTCAACCTATGATATGGGTGATTAGGTTTAAAAAATCGCTCATGTCCAACGTAAATTGTCTTCCTTCCATGTTTTAATTGGACATAGCATGTGCCTTCTTCACATATAGGACACACTTTATGTCCTTTAACACTATAACCGCTCAAGTTTCAATACGCAAGAAAATCATTGATGGTGCAAATTAACATTGCATACACTTTAAAATAATCACAAGAATAACCATTAAACACTTCAACAACTTCTTCCCAAAGAATTCTTAAGTCTTCAATCAATGGACTTAGATAAACATCTATGTCATTTCCAGGTTTCCTTGGACCCAAAATCATCATAGATAACATAATGTAAGGAGGTAGATTGTAGATAATTAAGAGAATGGCCCATGAACTATGGTCACTGCTTAAGTTACCGTATGGGTTCATTTCATCTGTGGAAAGTCCAAGTCTAAGATTTCTTGGCTCATTCAAGAATTTAGGATACAATTCATCAACTTTCTTCCATTGCAATGAATCGGCTGGATGACAAAGTTGTCCATCACATTGTCTTTCATCAGCATGCCATCTAATATTCTTTGCCATCTAATATTGGAAGATATCATAACACCTTTGCAGGAGGACCTGTTGTGCTTTCATCGCAATTGGAATCACCATCCTTCACTTTATAGTGTGATAACCCACACATATCACATTGGTTCAACTCTTCAAACTCATTTCGGTATGGTATGCAATCATTACGACATGCATGTATTTTCTTATACTCCTACCCATTGGACACAACATCTTCTTTGCTTCATAATAACAGTTTGGCAATGTGTTATCTTCAGGAAGCATTTCTTCCCAAAACTCAAGCAGTTCTATGAAGTTTTTGTTTGTCCATCCATTTCTCGCTTTCAAGTTGAACAATCTCAGCACCCCAAACAACCGTGTGAAGTTAGTGTATTCAGGTTTAATGAATCACTGTAACACCCAAATTTTTAACAGCGCGAGTGTATTTTTTTTTTCTAAACAAATTCATAAAAACAAAGAAATAAAGAAGGAAATACTTTTGGATAAATATTTAAGTCGTAACATAACGACAAAGTCAACAAATAGTTACAAGCAGCGGAATAGTTTTTGAAATCAAAATCCAATGTATTCAAACATCAAAATACACTGAGGCTATGAGGCCTATCAGACATAGCTCATAGCCTTGGGGTATTCTCGACAGACACCTATACAAAAGCACTGCCCCAAGAATTTTAACTCCCCACATCACATCAAAAAGTGGTACATGGAACCCATCAAAATAAAATGTCAAGCTGACAATATTGGTATAGGTACAGTGTTCCAAATTAAAATAAACACAACCCAAAAAGAAAGACATCTAGTCCCTATATGTCAACAAAATATGATCATTCTAAAAAAATTATACATCACGGGTGATCTTCACGTGCCCCGCAAGATCCTCCTGACACAACTCCAACCAGATTTCCACAATAGTTTTAAAGGTCACCAACCGGAATTAACAATTAACACATAACATTTAAGTTTTAAATGCACAAAATAACCTTTCAACTTAGCATGCACCTTGAAAGGGTTTCCATATGCCAAACATGCATAAACAAAGTTAAAAAATGAAGTTTTAAATAAATTGCACTGCTGTATTCGAATACAGCATCTCTGTATTCGAATACAAGGTTGTTTCATAAGTCAGCGACAAAAACAACATGTTTGTATTCGAATATAGCCTTTTGTATTCGACTACACATAAGTCAGCAGCAATAACAACATGTCTGTATTCGAATACAGCCTTCTGTATTCGACTACACATAATCAGCAACTAAAATAGGATGTCTGTATTCGAATACAACCTTCTGTATCCGAATACACATCAACAAATAGTAGAAAAATAGCAAAATTCATCTTTTAAAAGGGTTTCGATACACAGATCAGCACGACGCGATAATCCCTGTAAGGATAAGATGAACCAACAAATCACATGGAATCATCTCGTTGCCCATCCGGTCGCCATGTACAATGAAATGCATGAGCATACTTTGACTCTATCCACGACAATCATTAAGTAAATACAGATATTAAAAGATTCCCCATTTTTAATACTCATTTAACTCTAACGATGTTCACGATAATCATTAAGTAAACGCAGATATTAAAAGATTCCTCATTTTTAATACTCATTTAACTCTAATGATTTTCAAATTCCACACAAAGCATACTCATACATATTCTCAAATTCAATCCACAATTCACATCAATTCATTTTTCCACAAAATCCACCCAAACACATCTCACAATTTGTAATATTAACTATGAACACGTCAAACACGACAACCATAAATCATCACAACCCAACATAAATGAGTTAAATTCATTTTTCCACAAAACACTCACGACGTCGCTTCCAAAGTTAGTTCACTAGCACCGTAGCGTGGAGTTGAACAATTTTCTCTTCTATCACTTCTTGAAACGAAGCTTAGATCTAGAAGAAAAGTGAATGTTTTTATTTGTAGATTTTGGTTTTCCGTGAACAGAGAGGAGAAGAAGAAGAATCGCGAGAAGGCGGAAAATGTTGTTTTTTCCTTTAGTTTTCCTTTTCTTGCTTTTCCTTCCTTTCTATTTCCTTTCTTTTTCTTTTTCCTTTATTTTTCCCTCCAAACATATATATATATATATATATATATATATATATATATTAATTGTAACTTAACAAATATCTAAAAATATCTAAGTATTTATCCAAATTACCATTTCACCTATCACTTCTCAAACCACTTTTTGTTAAAAATATCAACTCTCGTCGCAACTCAATTGACATATACAATTTTTAGCAACCCAGGAAATTTTTAATAGAACTGTTCGTAATTAAATTCTTTGTAACCTAAATAAATTATTCTTCGACAAAAGATTCACCGTACTTAATCTAATTTATTTATCAACGAATAATTTTAATTGGGGCATCAAAAGATATTTTTGGGCATTAAACTTACAAAATATTAATAACTTGGCTAAAAACCTCAGAGTTCAATACCAAAATACACTAAAATACATAAATTATAATTTAAAACTATGGGTCTTACAATCATCGTTCCATATTCATTTTGTATAAGTTTAGCATATCCCATAACAAATAAGATGATTTCTTATTTCTTTAAAGTGTAGTTGATTTCCATTTAAACATTTAATACAAGGACAATAAAACTTTCATTCATTTTTATAAAGTTTTTTTAAAGAAAATTCTAAAAAGTCTTCCACACCTTTCTAATAGACTTCACTTTGACGATTAACATTCATCCAACTATGATTCATAAGTACTTCTGTTAAAAATAATTAATCGTAAAGATTAAGGTAAAAGATTAAAACTAAAACAATTTTATTGTTCAAGAAATGTATAGTTTACTTTTTATTTATTGTCTTAAAGGGTTGTATTCATAATAGCTAAGAATAATATAATAATATATTATTGTTTTCTTCCTTATTGTTATTACTTTGTGAATATCTAAGTACATGTGAAATTTTCAATAACAGAATAATTGAAATATTTTAAATTGGACACTTCCAATTGAAATAGTTTAAATAGGACACTTTCAAGTGTGTTAGTTTAATCCATTTCTTCTATGAGTTTCAAAATTAGTTAAATTCCTTATGCATTAATGATAAGAGATATTACTTCAACAATAATAGTTCCTTTAATCTCTTAAAGATTACAAGAGCTATTACTTCAGGAATAATAGTTTCTTTAATTTTCAAAGATTCAAGCCATACAACTATGCTCTTCTTATTTGAGATACAAATTCGATGAAATCATGGAGATAAATGATATTCAGTAACATTCTATATTTTTTAATTGTTTTGTTATGTTTCAATAGCATGATATATATGTCTACCATCTCTAATACATAAAATACTACATGTATAATGTTTACACCTTATTTGTATGCCTTTCCACACAAAATACTATTGTTTTGCTCCCTATTCTATACAGACACAAATTATAAAAAATTAAAGATGTAAAATATATAATTTAACTTGAGAATCAAACATGTTTTAATGAATTGATGAAATGGTGACGATAAAACGACAACGGGTTGTGAAGTTGACGTTAGAAGAAAGGCAAGAAGTTAGAGTCCAGGTTGTAAGTGCTTCATGATATAGAGGTTAGGAATAGATGGTGGAGGTTTAGAGCGCAGAGGTTATGGGAGCGGGAAGATAAAATGCTAATTACACGAGATCTTTTATATTTTTTAGTCTATCTTAAGTCAGTTGCCAATAGAACCGCGTTAAACAAATTTCAAATATTTACAAAATTGTCACCACCTCATTTTATTAAGTCATTTACCAAAGTAGCCGACTTAAACACAGAGGAAAATCGGATATATTATTTTTTTATTATTGTCGTTCTTAAGTCAGTTGCCAATATAGTCGTGTTAAATGTGTTTCACATATTTACAAAATTGCCACTGTCTCATTTTGTTTACTCATTTATACGGGCAACCAACTTAAATATACCTCTGCCTCATTTCTTAAGTCTGGTGGCACGTTAACAATTTAACTAGTTGTATTAAAAACTCTTTTTTCTACGAGTGTTTGGATAAAAGCGATGTTGTAGGTGTCTCATGTTACATCCCTATTTTAAAAAGCGTTGTCGTAGATAGAAATTTGTAGTACTTTTTGGATAAAAGTGTTGTTGTAGGTGTCTCATTTTACAACACATTTCTAAAAAGCGTGTTTGTATGTGGTATCTTAAATTACTTTTTTTTTCTTTCTAAAAAGGGATATTGTAGGTATTTAATAGCACTTTTTTAACGAGCGCTGTCGTAGGTCTTTAATAGAGCTTTTTTCAAAAAAGCACTGTCGTAGGTTTTGTTTATTAGATATTTAAGAGTGCTTCTCTTAGAAAAGCATTGTCGTATGTGTTATTAATTTAAAGATATAAGCGACGTCACCCAAGATTGGGATTTATGACGTAATATGTTTCTGAGGTGGCATTGATGACAAACAACATCCAAGATTGGGATCAAATTATGGTGCAATATATCTCTCAAAGTATTGTACAATGTTTCTTTTCACACGATGCGATAAGTAGGGGGAAGATAAATAGAGCATATAAGATGAGTCACCCTAAATCAATGGATAATACATAAATCAATTCATGTCCTTAGGTGAAACAATTACCCTATATTATTGTACATAAGTCAATCACGTACTTACTATGTGAAACAATTCATGTATTTAATATGTGAAACAATTATCACTAATCAATCATATATCAACTACCCTATATTATATTACTTCCGAATATCAACTATCGTACATTATTTTGCTTGCTCAAATCAACTACCTTATATTATTTTACTTTGTTTTCATGATTAAGTTCAGCAAGTGCATGCATTAACATTTTTTATTTAATGAGATTATAATGTTTACTACATTTCTTATGAAGACTAATTAACAATTAAAAATCTTTATTAGTTTAAATTATTAATGAGACTAATGAGATTAGTTTAAATCTTAATGAGATTATAATGTTTACTACATTTCTTATGAGATTATAATGTTTCTCTAAATCTAAATTACTATATCTATAAATTAATAAATAATATAAAAAAAATATGTAGCATATATCAAAGCCAAATAAATCATGATTTTAAATTGCAATATGAATCGAAGTGAACAATATTTAGTTTTTTTTTCTCTCTAAAAAATACAAAACCAAAAACATAACACAAAACAGATCCTTAAAAATTTGAAACAGCCTAAAAATCAAGAACACTAGCAATAAAAATCCAAATGTTGAAACATATCCCTATAAATCAAGAACAGTGATAATAACTAGTAAGGTACAAAATGTTGAAACATAATTTGAAAATTTGCAAAAGAAACACTAACAAAGTGACACATTAGATGGTGGAGATGTTGAGATGCGATGGCGAAGTTGTGTCCCAAGACCATGTCGCATAAAGAAGGGTTTTGTCGAAGATGAGATACGGGTTACGTGGTTGGAGAAGAGATGAATTATGTCGAAGAACAGTTTTCGTTGGAGATGAGATGTGACGACAAAAATAAGAAAGGGTTTGGAGATTGAAGAAACACAAAGAGGGTTTACGCAGAGAGAGAGAAAGTTGGCTAACCAATTTGCATTAAAAAAAAAAAAAAAGATAAAGTTGCATTGTGACAATTTTGTTTGAATTTATAAAATA